>JAVSCE010004898.1:0-159989 GCA_032199065.1 Smutsia gigantea | reverse complement strand
GGTTGGGTAAAACAAGTGGGCTGGCACAAGGAAACACAAGCACACACTCTCTGACATTAGCACTTGTTTTTAAAGAACATTAGACTGTCAGGTGCTGGTTTAATTTGTTTTGTAGTCAATTTTCCTGCCCCTCAAGGCTCGTTAGCCAAGCAATCATTCCATATGATAATGTGTCCTCTGTGTTTCCTCCTTGAGTCCAAGAATACATCTTCAGCTCCATTTCCAGCAGCGGGTGTCCTTCATCAGCAACCTTGCCTGGCATTGCTGAAAGGATGCCAACACCACACATGTGTTTCTCTTCCTCAACATCCATTAACACCAGTTACCATATACTTAGACATCTGGCCAAGGAACTGACAAGCTTATTTCTCCCACCCTCCATAATAATCCAACATAATGTCTGTTTCCTCACAATTTGTCCCATTGAGAGAGACATCTAGAGAAAGCCAACATCATTTCAGATTACCCAGGCTTGGGCCAGATGCTCCATGTCTGGAAAACAATGTTAACTGAAAGTTTACATATCGATTATGCGAAATCACCACAAAGGCTACACTGGGGCTCAGGTCTGGGGGCGTAGGCCAAGAGGGGCCTCAAGAAGGATCCAAAGTTTTCCTTTCTGACCTTGAGCCGATCTTCCTTCACAAACATGGCATTTCCTAGACATCAACTCTTCTCTAGCTATATTTTCTTCCCTTGAAAACTCAAAATTCAATAAGATGACTTTTTTAATATGATGATGTGTGGATAGCTACCCAGATTCATCATTAAACTTGACTTCTTCCCAGAGCTGTAGACTTGGGTCTAAACTGTGTTCCTGAATCTACACTTTAAAGTTTCACAGGAACCTCAAACTTGCCCACAATGGAGCTTTTGAGTCTTGGAGCCCTACGGATGAGCTTTTCTGCTCATCTTCTCCATCTTCAAATCACTACCATACCCAGTTGCTGAATCACCCTTCTTTCTGCCCTTCCACGCATACCTCCACCTGTCAGGTATTACCACCAAACTGTATGCATCTCTGTTGCCACCAGCACCACTCATTCAGAGCTCTCTAAGGGTCTACTAACCCATTTCCCTCTGTCTGCTTTGGACACCTACCTCAAATATATCTGCCTCGTGGTAACCACAGTGACCATTTTAACACAAAAATCAGAATACGTCTTTCCCTTGCTTAGTGCTTGGAAGTGCCCACTTGGTGCTTAGGGAAGAACTCAAAGTCCTTCTTCTGGTGTGCGACCCCCTGTGTGATCTCTCCTCCCCTACCTCTCCACACAACTCACTGCTCCCACCCACCACCCCAAGGATACACTGATCTCCTTTCTGCTCCCCAATACATCAGTCTCATTCCTACATCGGGGCCTTTGCCTGCTCTTCTCAAGCTTCCAGGAATGGTGATTTCCCCCCGGGTCTTTGCTTGCCTTATTTACATTTTTCGTGTCTTAGTCAGAATGTCATCTCTAGATAAACTTCCACTGACCATCCTAACTATGGCAGCAAATTAAACCCCATCCCCACCCTCCACCTAAGGCAACTTCCTAACACATCAGGTTTTATTTCCTCCAGAGTATATATCACCACCTTACTATCTCTTGATACATATTTACTTAAGTATGTCTTTCCACTCCCTTCACTAGAAATATAAGGGCAAGAACCTCATTTCTCTTTGTCATTGATCTATCTTCAGCATCTAAAAGATGCCTTTGTACTGTAGGTACAAAACCTCAGCTCTGGGGGTAATGGGCCAGGCTATGATCCAGAAGAGCAAGAGCTTGAGACACATTCACTGAACGAATGAATGAATGAATGAATGAACTGATGTATGTGAAAAGACTTGGCTGTGCTTTTCTATTGAAGATTCCATTGAGTCTATAACTCTAAAACCCCAAATTAAATTATAATTTCCTGCCTCTTAGAGAACTCTCTGAGCCTTGACTCAAGTCACCAAAAGCCCAAACATTAATACTTAGCCATCCTAAGAATTTATTAATAACCACCCAAATGCTCTACCCTGTATAGCTCAGAGTGCGCTCCCTGGATCCGCAGCATCACCCAAGAGTTTAGTATAATTTCAGAATCTCAGGCCCCACCCCAGACTTAATGAGTCAGCACCTGCATTTTAATAAGATTCTTGGGTGTTGTGCGTGCCCAATAAAATTTGAGACACTTCCTTTAGCTCCATTGGCCTGAACCCTGGATGCTTATTAGGGGCTCTGTCCCAGATTAATTAATTCAGAGTCTCTGGGGCCAGGGCTTGGGCATGACTGATACTTCATAAAGTTCTCCCAGGTATTCTAATATGCAATCAGTAATCAGAACCACTGACAGGGTATAAAGACAATCATCTGAAAATTTTACAGGTTCTGTGTATGTGTATATACAGGGAACTGTTATTCCAAAACTAAGACGTTGAATGATGCACAAACATGAGGGGATATGACAGAACCTCAGCTCTGTGGGTAATGGACCAGGCTATGATCCAGAAAAGCAAGGCAACTTTGGGTTCATGACACACCAAGGGAGGTTCTCGGTTTGTGTTCCTTAGTCCTCATGGTTCTCACAGGAAAACACACAGTAATATTCCCTCCACAATCCCCAAAAAAAGCACACCACCTGAAGTATGTGAACATCTTCAGATATTATCCATAACTTCACATCTTTTTAAAATTTCACACCTTAATCAAAGGCAGATGCTGTTTACTTGTGGAATGCCAATGTTTTGAAACTGCTATCCGTAATTAGCTCATTAGCTCACCTGTGGAATTGTTTGGATTTTAAAAGACGAATTTTTTTTTCCTTTAAATTTGAATCAGGTCTCCTAAGACGTGGACAATAAGCCACCACAATTTGGGGAGATTCTTAAGCTTATCAGCTTTGGTAAAATAGATACCAGGAGAGACTCAAAGTGAGAATATTCAACATCATAAGGGAGTTCTTGGTGAAGTAGTCTAAAAGCACTGCCTTGACATGGAAATTTAACTTGGTTTCCAAAAGCAACATGCCATCCCAGGATTCTGGCTTAACGTCAACATCTCTGTCAAGAGGTTAAGCATCATGCTTTGAAAGATTCAGCTCGCCCTAATTTAAGACACACATTTTTTTCTTTATTTTAAATATGAATATCTTTAGTCACTGTATCAGTCAAGTTCTCCATAGGAAACAGATGGCATACTCAAATTTGCATTATTTAAGGAGATTTTACTTACAGACATACTATTTTCAAAGGTGTAGGCAGAGGGTAGGGAAACCAAACAGGATATGTAGAAACCCCAAATTAGCAGCAGCATGGCTGCTACCCTTCCTGGGCTAAAGGGGATGAAGGGAAGGAACAGTTACAGGTTTCCAGAAGGAAAGTGGGCTGCTTAGTGAGGAGGAGCGGTGCCCTATATTGGAAGGACACCCTGCCATTCAGGGAGGGCACCAGGACCACGAATGCCTTGACCCCACTCAACTGCCTCCAATCTCCTGCCGAAATCCCCAAAAGCAAAACGCCAGTGAAGTTCCAAGGGCAAAAAAGCCATGAGTACAGTTTTTATTTATCAGCTGCCTGGGAAAAAAGCAGGTGTACACAGCAGACAAAATAATAGCCCCTTCCAAAAATGTCCACCTCCTAATCCCAGGAACCTGTGAATAACTGGAAATTAAATTTGTACATTAAGTTTACAGGTTGAATTAAGGCTGCTAATCAGCTGACAGTAAGATAGGAGATTGTTTGGAATTGCCTGGGTAGGCCAATGTAGTCGCAAGTGTCCTTAAAGGTGGAAGAGGGAGGCCAAAGAGAGATGCAACGTTGCCAGCTTGGAAGATGGAGGAAGCAGCCTCTAGAACCTAGAAAATAGCAAGGAAAGAGATTCTCCCCCAAAGACCCCTGAAAGTAATGAAGCCCTGCTGAAACCTTGATTAGAGCCCAGTGAGACCTATGATGCACTTTTAACTACAGAACTTTAAAATAATAAATCTGTGTTGTTTTAAGCCACTGTGTTGTTTTAAGTGTGTAGGAATTTGTTACAGCAGCAATAGGAAACTAATACAGTGGAAAAGGATAAAGAATGCCTTTGCAGAGGCATCTGGAAGATGTCTGGTACTGGCCCCCACTGGCATCTCCTCACATTTTTTATCATGCTTTCTCCCCTAAATCTAAGCCTTTGACTTAGATTTCCCCTTAGACTAAGGGAAAGCAATGTGATATCATTTCAAAACATAGGCTTTGGCTTCAGGTAGACGGTGTTTGAGTTCTGGCTTTGCCATTTGTAAGATACACAACCCAGAGAGTCACAGTTCTGTCATCTGAAAACTGGAGATGATAATTTGGGAGCTACCTCATGACAGTCTGTTAAATGAATAATGCATATAAAATACGAACCAGGTTCCCAACACAAGCAGATGCTCAATAAACACCAGTGCTTATACTCTCATCTTCTTAACTGTGGTGGTCTAAAATGTGTCCACAAATTCTCTGATATTCCCTACTTTAAGTGGTGGAGCTTAATTACCTTCTCTTCCAGTGTGGTGGAACTTGCTTCTAACAAATAGAATAAAACAGAAGTAATGCTATGTGACTTTGAGATTAGATCATAAAAATTATTGAGACTGCCTACTGTATGCTTCTAACTATAGAACATTCTGGAAGAAGCAAAACAGTAAAAATATCAGTGGTTTCTAGTGGTTTGCAGGGCAGGAGGAGGAGGAATGAAGCATAGGGTGTTTTTAGGGCAAGGAGACTATTCTGTACAATACTGTAATGGTGTATGACAGATGACATTATGCATTTGTCAAAGCATAGAAATGCCACAGTAACTAAAATGTTGAAGCAAATCAAGTGTCCATCAATGAAAGAATGGATAAGCAAAGTGTGGTATGTTCTTACAATGGGATATTATGCAACCTTCAAAAAAGAAGGAAACTTGATATACATACTACATGAATGAACTTTGAGGACATCATGCTAATGAAATAAGCCAGTCACAGACAAACAGTTTATGTTTCCACTTATATGAGACACTTACAGTAATCAAATTCATACAGACAGAAAGTAGGATGGAGGTTTCCAAGGGTTGTGGGAAGGGGAAATGGGGAGTTATATTGTTTAAGGAGCATAGTTTCAGTTTTGCAAGATAAAAAGAGCTATGCAGATGGATGGGGGTGATGGTTGCACAATATAAATACACTCAATATCACCTAACTACACACCCCAAAATGGTTAAGACAGTAAATATTACAGTATGTGTACCTTACCACAATAAAAAATTATAATAAATCCATAGAATTGTATGACAAAGAGTGAACATTAATGTAAATTATGAGCTTTAGCTAATAAAAATGTATCAATATCAGTTCACCAACTGTAACAAATGTGCCCACTAATGAAATATGTTAATAATAGGGGAAACTGTACCCCAAAAAAAGTTACTGGGCCTCTCTCTCATCTCTTGCTTTAGGGGAAGAAAGCTGCCATGCTGTAAGCAGCTCTACAGAGACCCCCACGGCAAGGAATTGAAGGCTCTGTCTGACAACCACCGGATTTTAAGGTTTTCCCACAGACCTATGAGTGAGCTTGGAAGCAGAGCCTCCAGCCCTCGTTGAGCCTTCAGATGGTCACAGCCCCAACCTCATGAGCAACTGGGTCAGAACCACCCAGCTAAGCTGCTCCTAGATTCCTGACCCACAGAAACTGTGTGAGAGGCTATATGATTATTGTTTCAATATGCTAAGTTCTGGGTTAATTTGTTATACAGCAATAGCTAACCAATACATTAAAAGGAAGAGCCATAAAAGCACTTAAAAAAAATAGAGATGAGTGAATTTGAAAAGTGTGTAGCTTTCCTCAAAATAACCAAATACACTTGGTGTTAAATCTGGGTTAGGAAACATGGTTGCAGAAGTTGGCAGTCTAAGAAATGCCTCATAATTCAGAGGCAAAGAAAGGTTTCACTTGAAATAGAAAAAAAAAATCTTTCCTTTGGGATCTAAAACCACCCGAATCATGTGCCTTCATCATAGAACTTTAGTCTCCAGGCTGATGCTAATGCAGGGAAATACGGTTATTTCCTGTTCATCAGCATTTTACCCTCCAACCGGCTGTCACATTGGCATGGTTTTTGGGGGGAGTTTTCTGCTTTTGTTTTTTTGAGCAAGCAGGAAACTAAGAGCTTATCCTCAGATCTTCTGCCAGCTTCCGATCCAACTCCTATTTGTCCTAGGGTCCTGTGAGCCAGACAGAGGTCTTGACATTGACGCCTCTTGTCCTGCTCAGAGCTCCAGGACCTGCCCTGACCAGGCTCCCAGGGAACTGCAGGAGGAAATGCCCTCTCATGCATCCCAGCTGGCTCTCTGCTGATTTCAACTATTGGCCATCTGGTCTCTTTTCCCTGCTATGCACACAGCTTGGTCTGGGAAGTGGAAACTTTCTATGGGATTCAGCATTTTTTTTCACTTTTTTTTGCAAACCAGGATGTATGAGGAGAGTAGAGAACACTGGCTGGTGTGTGATATTATGTTGCTTGTCCACATAGAAACAGATGCACAGAAATTCAAAGATGTCACTTGGCCAGGGTCCCATAGAGTCTGTGTATATCGAAAGATCACAGCCACTCAAATCTATGGGAATGGCTGGATGTGATTTCAAATACAGAGGATAACCAAAAATCCAACCCAAGGGGTAAATAATTCTGCTTAGTTTTTCTGCAGAACTCATTCAAGTCAAAAATCAAATCTCTAAAGCAAATGAAATAGGTTTCATTTAAATGAATGTAATTTATTTTGCTTCATAAAATAGTGGATCACAAAAGTTCCTACTAAGTGCCTCATAAATATACATATTGCTTAAAATGGATAATAGCTAATGGACTTCTCTCAAAATAGGTTGGCCAAAGAAGAGGCTTTGAAAGACCACGACATTTTATTTGAGAATGATATTCCAGAAGTGGCAGATAGGGATATTGACATACACAATGACCAGTGTACATAAATACAGATTTGATCCCAACACACTTGTGTGTGAGTATATGTTTATGCTATACTCTGTGTGTGTGTGTGTGTGTGTGTGTGTGTGTGTGTGTGTGTGTGTGTGTATCTCAAGCCTGTTGATGATTTACAACATGAAGAAGTTATAAAAACATGGTGTTTGAATATTTTGGAGTAATTGAGTATTTCCTGATAAAATGGAGCTAGCTACAAAATAGAGATCCTATGGGGAAGCACTCTGCTCCCTTCGTCCCTAAGCTCCCAGAGCAGTGGCTTACGGCGCCCAGCATATACACTCAGAGAGTCTTCATGACTGAAGCCAAAATGCGAATCTTCTCAAGCATCACTGAAATTCATTCTATAAACTTCCATTGTTTTTTTTCACAAATGACCAGTGGATACGAATGGTAGCATTCTATTGAATCAGTAGTATCAAAAAATAAACACAGGTTATTACTAGAGTTTACTGAGGACTATAATTAACACTGTACTAAGTGTAAATATGAAGAACATTATAGAAATGTTGTAAATCTCCTGCAAACACCTATGCACATGGCTATAATTCCTGGCATTTTTAGGAAGGACTGATTTCATGTTTCGTCAAAGTTGAGTGGCATTCAATTCAATGCTTTATGACATTGTTATTACGGGTCTTATGGGTGTTTCTGGCTAACACCTCAGCATTAACTATATTTTTGGCTGGTAATTTCTCAATAATTGGATTTTAAGATACAAAGAGGTTGTGGTTCAAATAAATATCATACTCACACTGCAAAATCAGAGGTATACATCTCTTTCTCCAAAAATACTGTATCATGACCCTTCATTATTGCCACTGGGTTCTCTGCCCCTTCCCCATGACTCCCCCAACCCAGCTCTACCACAAAATTAAAACAGATGGAGTAAAGGATTCATTTTCCCTGCCTAATGGGGTCATGATGAAATAGTGGGCCAGTTATTGTTCTAAAAGGTGGGTTCCTAATTTTCTTTGTGTGCCATGGCCCTTTGAGAATCTGATTAAAAAAAAAACAAAACAAAAGAAAAGCTATGGCCCTTCTGCCCAGACAAAAACATTCATTCTTACAATTTTGAATTTCAGTAAGCCTCTGAAGTCTGTAGATGTCCCCAAGTTAGGAATTCCTTTCTGAGAAGAGGAAATAGGAGATCATAATTTGTTTTATTTGTCTTATAGAAACTAAGCCATAGAAAAATGGAGAAAGAGAAAAATTACCACTAGTCCCAAAGAAGGAAAGAGATGCCCTCTGACCTAGTGCTTTGTCATCCCAGAATTATTGCCTGTTCTCCTAGGATCAGAAACAGGAGAACTAGTTAAAAACTTTTTCAGTGGTAGGTATTTGCATGTAGGTTATTCAAGTTACTAAATCTATGCAAACAATCCTATGGGACTCCCCCTATCTCCTCCTCAAAAAAAGCAATAAATAAAACATCATATTAGAAGGGATGGTTTTAAGGTACCACCTAAAAGCATTTTCAAATCTTAAACATATGTTCCCTTCCTGGAACAACCTGGCCTTTGGTGTCTTTATAAATGAGCCTCTACTTTTGGAAGTCTTGGATGGTCTAGTTCCCTTTCTCTTTAAAGTTTCCTCACATGCCCTATGCTGAGAAGTGACACAGTTCCAGTAACATCCTACAGCTTCTAAATGTCCTTTGCTAAGGGAACTGTATACAAAGCATTTCGATTCACCCTCGGTTGGTTGCCACATGGAGCTTTAAAGGGAAGACTATTCCTGGAAGAGGGAGGAATGTCACAACAAACACAGTGTGCAAGAGGGCAGGCAGCATATGGAAAATGCCCAGGATGTAGGTGCATTCCCACGGGCCCAAATAGTGTCCTAAAACAGAATATGAATGAACTCCAGATGCCTTAAGAATAGACATTTCTTCATATTCATCAAGGACATTTCTCAGAGTAAGTGAAAAATAAGCTAATACCCAATGATAAGCCTGTCTCTTTGGAAGGCATAATCCTTCTTCTGGGCCAGAACGGCACCATGTAATAGGGGGGGCAAATAAATTTCATTTCACATAGTAATTCCACTGGCTGAGAGTATATGCCTAAAGTGATGTATCGAGGATTCTAAGGCAGTGTCTCTGATGAGAGGGGAAAGGAATTGATTATCAATGTCTGCCACATGTATGGAAGCAGGGTGGTGTTGCTTGCCATTTTGATGTAGAGCATCACTGAACACTGAACTAAAACTCATGAATACAAAGACGGCATAATATATAAGCTGGGTTGTACTTGAGAGCATGATTTTTTATAAGTCTGTTTTACCAGGCAATTTTTCATGGATGTTTCTTTTACACATTTTAAAAGACAAAGCTGTGTTGGGGATATCACTGTGATCTGAGGGGCACCTGGCAGCGGTTTAAGCACACCCAAAATGCCAGTCGTGCAGTAGTGTCAAGGTTAAGCCCTGGTGCAAAGCTGCAACATATTCTCTGCTGCTCAGAACACACTGCCCCGGCCCAGGGCAAGGGAGGCTCTGAGTGGGAATCCCCACCTGACCCCCAGCCGGATGACCCTAAGCAAAGCTCTTGACCCCTCTCAGCCCTCACATCCCATCTCTAAAACAGGGGTGACAGCAGGGTCTCCTCCACAGGACAAAATGTGGAAATGAAATGACAGCTCTTAGCAGAGTGCCCGGCAGGTGGACAGTGTGAGCAGCAAACAGGAATGACAAGGGCTGCCCAACATGCCCACAGGTAAACAATGTGTGACAGCAGCCACACCCCTGGCATCATGGCCACAAAGTTAGAACCAGAAGCACCATGTGGCTTCAGCAAAACTCCGTTCACCCACCAACACATCGGGGCGCTTTTTAGCCAAAGCATTAGGTTTGACATATCTGTAAAAACTAAAGGCACATCCCCTCTGACCCAGCACTTGCATCTCGTCCTCCAGACAAACCTATAAGTGGAGGATGCGGTGGTGGTCAAGGATATTTAAGGCAGCACTTCAATAATAAAATATTGGAAATACCCACCAAAAAAAGACCAATTAAATAATGTAGAGCAAATATATGCAATGGAATATTATATATCCATTAATGAAGGACACACACACACATAATAATCCCTAAAATATATTCTTACATTAAAAAATATAAGCGAAGAGTGGAACTATGCAAATCCTTTGCTCTCTTGTGTTGTGTAAATGTGTGTATGTGCATAACAGATCTATGAAGGGACGCATGAAAAATCATAATGGTAGTTGTGTCTGGTACGCGGGGAGGCAAGGGAAAGGGATATGTATTTTTCTCAACATACTCCTGCATTTTTATTTTAGCATAGTAATAACTTCATCTAAACTATGGAATAAATATCCGTTCCTTGAAACTAGCCTATTTCTTTTGCTTTGGACTTGTGTAAATGCTAGCGACTTATCCTTTACTTAAAAATGAATAATTTTAAACACTTTGCTCAAATATTTTTCTGTAGATGCCCCCAATTTTTAATCAAAAAATGTCTGCAGAGGAGCTATCGACCTGCAGTTTGTTGTGCTCACGACAATGGAGAACTCCAAGAGGTTCTCATTATAACTCAGATGACAAATTACAAGACTACACCCAACCTCCCCCCCCAACCCTCCTTTGCAAACTCCAGCTTTCAGATGAAGAGCTGTACCAATTAGCAGAGCTAAGCTAGATCTTGCACTATTATTAGTTTCCAAACAATGGCTTGGAGGGAAGGAAAAAAATAATAAAACTTACACTAGGCTTTGAATTTTGAAAACCACTATTCTGGGAAAAGACAGAATTATATTACACAGTTAAATGATTTTGAGGGTTTACCTTTTGAAATGAGACTTGCTGGTCTCCCCCAGACCTCAACAAAATGTTGTTTCATGGTCTCTTAATTGATGAGAATAACTCGTGTTTTGGTTTTTTACTATTGAAAATAATGTTGCTTTAAAAAATTTAGAAGGGGGGGGAAAAAATAAAATAACAAGGGTACACTGACATCTGCTGGCATTTCATAAACTTTTTTTAAGACAAGCATTTGTTCCAGACACTGCTCTCCACTGACTGTCATGAGCTGAGGCACATTTGGGGCCTACTAAAATTGATATTCCCTGCTATGCTCCCCAAAATCATGTAAAGAGAAGATCATCAAGGAAGGAAAGCCCAATAGCCTATTTCCCCTGCAGTGGAGGCCCCTCTCTTCTTTCAGTAAAGCAACTTGGAGCTCGAGAGAAAGAATAATTTTATTTTTTAAAAAAGAGGCTAGAGACAAATGAAATTCTGTGAGCTGTTTTCCCCGATTTTACTTCTGGAAATGGAGTTCCACAAATCCTTGTCTCAACACGGTGAACAGAGGAGGGGCATGTGGAAACAACGCTTGGCCTGTGCTGGAAGAGCAAGGAAAATAAAACTGAACGTCCCTGTTTCCAAGACAAGTGAGAGAGAGAGAGGAATCTGAGGACCAGAGGAGCAGCAAAGCTAAAAACACAAAGGAAAAGGGAGACACCGAAGTGTTAGCTTTAGAAAGGAGGCTGAAGGACCTCTGTTGTGCTACCAGAAAACCTGAAAACAGACTCTAACATGCTCGAGTCCCAAAAGTGCTTCCAAATTTTGTTCAGTCTCTGGTAGTGACATGGACCCAGTGAGGGGGTGGTCTCAGGTGAAGAAATGAGCTGTGTTTCTCATTAAACTTTATGGATGTTAGAGAGATAACGTTCGTGGATGTGGGGTCTGGCTCTGCCTCCTAAGAAGTTGTCACTCCCCAAATGCACCCACAGACACAAAGCAAAGACCTGAGTGGGGAGGACGTGAGTCTAAACAGAGCTACAGCCTGGACGTGTAATAAGTGCAGTGCCCAGCTGCCCCTGCCCTCGTCCACATGGGTTCTGAAGTCAGAGCAGACCAACACTACCATAGTATTGCCCTTTGAATGCTCTGTTCCTCCTGCAACACGCACACACACACACAAGCACCCACACCCCAAGCACACTGACGGGCACACACACACACACATACACACACACAGCCTTTCTCCCAAAGGTGCCCCACCAGCCAGCCATTCTCTCACCTTCTCATCTATGAGTAATGGTACAAGCAAAGATCATACCCATTTCAGAAAGAACATGGGGTCTTCTCAAGAACAGGCTGCATGTCCTGACCTCCGCCTCTTCTCCAGCTGCATCAACTCTTCCCCAGGCTGCTCCAGCTTGTCATTCTGAGGACACGCAGAGCACTCTCCCTCCTCGGGGCTCTGCCCACTCTGACTTCCTCCCCTCTCCATCCCCCCTCCTGGCAGAACTTGGTCCTTCTCATTCTCCAGGTCTCAGCTTACATGTCACCTGCAAGTCTCTCCTCGGAGAGGTTTTCTCTGACCCTCCTACCTAACAGGGCCCTTCACCCTTTTATTACATTAGTATCCAATGTTTCCAACTTAATGCCTATTATAATAATCACATAGTCCATTTACTTGTTTTCATGTTTTGGGTTGGTCTCTGCCACTAGAGAATAGGCTTCATGAGGCAGAGATCTTGCTGCTCTTGGTCACTGGTCAGATATCATCCCAGTACAGTATAGTATCTCGAGTACCCAGCATGGTGCCTAACACAGAGCGTGGGTCTGAAAATGTTTACTGAACAAATGAGAAAGCAATGAGGGACCCCACAGAAGTGATCATACATGTCATAAGTAATGCTCCAGGGGAAAAAAGTTTAAAGAAAAAATAGGAGAAAAGAAGAAAGAGTGTCCATTGGCACCCTTGGGACTCAACATGACACCCCTGTACTCCAGGCCTCATTCAAGATACCAAGCCCTGTACAATACTGTCCTATTTTCCAGAAATTCCTGGTGTTTTAAAGAGCTGCAATTGATATATTTGCATCTTCCAGTTTCCACCTATCTTACATATATTTACATAAGGTACCTTGCAAAGACAATTTTTCCAAAAAATAAAATGAGTAACATAAATTACAATAAAAGGTGAAAATTAAACTAATGACAGAGAAGTAAAATAGAGTCAACAGTGAAGTTAATATGCAAAACCTATGTTAGCAAATCCCACAGGCTGTCAAGATTAGCCTATAACATCAGCTCTGAGCTTCCTGGCAGGCTTTGTGAAAAGGTAACATGACCCATTGTTCCACTTACAGTATCTGCTATATAAATGCCAGCCAATACCTCTGTAAAGGAGGAATTCTTTCAGATCTTGAAACCAGAGATAACACAGGGATACCCAACAGAGCCCTCAGAAATATCATCATAGCAATAATGCCTGGAAGTGTGGATTCTTTCCTGGTTCTCTCATTTGCTTTCAACAATATGTTCTTTGCACTTCAAGTGTCAGACTCAGAAGTAGCCACTCTTAAACTTTAAACAGTCTATTCTTTTTCTGTGTGTGTATATAGTATCTATTTGTTTAATGTGGGATCAAATGGATTTCTTATATCACTCATTCTAAGCTGATAGCAGTAAAGCACAGTTCAGTGGAAAATGTATGGAGTGGGGGTAAAGAACCACAGGCATATTAACCATGGAAACCTTTGAATCAAAGAGTCTTGGAATAAGAAACTCTCGTCTGAATGTTACAAGGTAAATAAATGGATGAGATGTGCCTACTCTGTGAAGTCTATGGGATGGCTGCTTAGCTTACCTCACTCTGGAGCACCAATCCTTGGTGAAAGAGGCAGAATTATCCATCCTTTCATAGGAAAATGGAGGCTCAGAGAGGTGCAAAAACCTGCCCAAGGTCACACAGTTAGAAAGTGGCAGAATCTGGACTCAGAGGTTAGGTATGTCTGGCTCCAATGCCTGTGTCCTCTCACACCTTAGCTCTCAGGGAGTCTGGTCTTCTCAAAGCTTTTCTGCCTCCAAAATAACTCCATTAACTTAGGTCAACGTGCCATCATATTGAAAGGCAAGGCTTTTTTTCTCACTGAGCTAACATCCTACCTGCTGCAATTCAGACTGAACAATTCAAATTCAAACTCCCCAAATCAGAAACGAGAAACATCCCACAAAGAGCCCCGTGTTATCAAAGAAAAGTATTAATCACCCTCCTTTTCCCTCCAAGGAAAGTCCTGAAATTCCCCAACCCTTGCAAACCAGAACTATTTTCTGGGCCTTTGGGAATCTGCATGCATGCTCTCTGTCATCTTACCAGCCTCTGCAGTGAGCGGCAGCCTGAAGCGGCCCCAGCTCTCTAAGGCTGCCCAAGGAAAAGATGAGTTCTTCACAATGCCATGACCGTGAGCCACACCACGGGCCAGCCCTCCCTTCCAGAAGACCCAAGAAGGAGTGGCTGGTTCTCAGGGCATCTTTAAGAGACTCACTCTAGAACATAAGCAATGGCCCCAGAATCACAACAGAGGGCAAGTCCCAAGGGAAAACAGACACACAGCTAGCACCCCGGGGATCGGGCCAGGGCTGCTGATGCTGAATCAGCCTCATGATTCCCTGATCTGTCACTTTTCATAACGAGTCTAATAAATTAGTGTTTCTCTCTGCCAATCAATCAGAGCCCATGCATATGGTCGCTGTCAGCAGTCCTGTGCAGGCAGAACTCCATATAGAGACTCCAGCCTGTCAACTCCCTCAAGTATACATCTGCAGCTATGCTAGGTCCTTCCCCCTTCACTCTCAATTTATCATCTCAGAGTCAAGAGGAAAATGTAAGAATCACATTTTTGGGCTAATCTGCTGCCCAAAGGGATTGTGAAATTCTAGTAGCAAAAACAACAATAATGATATCATGATGATTAAATGACAATAATAATCGTCATAGGATCATAGCAAGTGCCATTACTGAACACACACTATGTGCCAGACACTGTGCTAAAATAATTTACAAGGCCAAGTCATCGTTGAACTGTGCAATGTAGGAATAATTACTATCTCCATTTATAGGGGTCTGAGGTTCAGAGTGGTTATATAAAGCTAAACGTCATGGAGCTACAGTGTGATGGAGCTGGGATGTGAAGCCAGACAGTCTGACTTTGAAATCCTGACCACTGTCCTGTACTACTTCCTACCTCCCGGGGGTCTGGTAGCACTCTCTCTGCTGTGCCCCTTGACACCCGGCGTGCCCTCTCGGTGCTGAGAAGAGGAGACAAGTACAGGACTCCGATGCAACTACTTGAGTCTGCAATTCAGTCTTGGGGCCTCAGTTCCCTATCTGTAAAATGGGAATAATAAAGGGTTTGTAATAGTTAATGAAACAATTTATGCAGACAATTCTTCACTGCGTCCTAGCACAGAAGAGGCTTGAGCTAATAGGAGCTCTTAGGTAACTGACAATGACACAGAGAAGACAATGAGGAAGACTTAAGCCTGTACCTTCATCTCTGACTCTGTGTTCTGAAATTCACAGAAAAGAGACTTCTTGCGAAGACGGGCCCAGCAATGAACAAGGCGATTGCACAATTTAATCTATTATGAGGCAAAGGTCTAATTTTATTCTTAGAACAAATGAAAAGAGGGCTGATTCAGACAATGAGGCTTCGATGGAGCGAGCAGCGGGCACTCTGAGTGGCCATCTGAGTAGTGCTAGCCTTGAGTGTGTGACACCCAAGGACAGCCTGTAGCCAGACAGGTCACCCAAGACTCCCTGCAGAATGGTACTCAGAGCATAAGCCTAGGGACATAGGTGCTCTGGGAAGCCCAGGCCCTTAGGGCTCCGAGGAGAGAAACAGCAAAGTGAGAGCCAGACTGCCCCAGTGCAGGCCATTCTCACATGCAGCAAGGAGGTACTGAAGTGGGTAGAAACAGGTGCACTGCTTTCTTTCTGTGCCTCTGATTGACTCAGTATCACTTCTCAGAGCAACTCAAGCTAAGCCCCGAGGTCGCCCTAACCACTACACGCCCCCCCTAGCATCTTACAAAGGCAGCAAAAGAGGAAGGACATGCTGTGGTCAGTGTGTAGACCGCTACTTTCAGAAGCCTGGGTGTGCCACTTAGTGTCGTGGTTCCCTGGGACAAATTGCTTAAGCCTGCCTACACCTCGCTATCTACCTGCAAAATGAGGACGTGAAAAGAATCCATCTCAAAGTGTGCTTAGAGGCATCAAGTGGGAAAATCCATTATTTCCATTTTGCATGTCTACTCTGTGCCATGCCCCGTGTTAGATGCTGGGGATACGGTGATGTCCAAACAGGTATGTGCATGGCTCACCTGTAGTTTACCATCCAGGAAAGTAAGAGAAAGAGATAAAACAGTCACTCAAGTAAATAGAAAGGAAAACTGTCAGAAGGGACAATCCACACGAGGAAAGAGGAAGGGTTTCCCTGAACAGGGGATGGTGCTCAGCTCGGCTTGTGTTGTGCAGGAAGTGTTCAAAACATAGAACCTTATTATTATCTTCACAGCACATCAAACAGCCACTGACAGAATTCCAGAGATGTGGATAAAGGAGAGACATGTTCAGGGCTCAAATGTGGGAAGAACATTGAACTGTCCAGATGCTCAAATCCTCTGCCAAACCATGCCTCCATAGTTCAAGGCCAAGAGAGCCTCTGAAGATGGACCATGCCACTTGGAGCTACGTACTTCTTCTTGTCTATACCCGTCATCACACCACCAACGGGAGAAGCGGGGGCCGAGGTCTGAAAGGGAACCTACAGGAACAGATGATCAATAAAGAGGATGGATTGGGAGAGATGTCGGCCCCTGGGACAAGGTGTGTGTGTGTAAGGGTGTGTTGCCTCTTTGAAAGCGAACCTAGAGAAAGAACTAAGTAGGGTAATGTGTATATATACATGTTCAGTGCTCCACACAGAATGGGCATTGTTGAGAAGCTTCAGGGTTTATTTCCTATAAACTAACCTCTCTTCTTGAATGGAAGATTTTGCTCTGAGCCCCCAAAGGAGGGAGAAAAAAAAACAAAATTTAATTTCTAATACATTGAAGGGCTTACCCTTCCAGAGGCCAGGAAGTCCACAGAGCAGATTTGGTTATGGAGATGAATCCAAACTTTGACACAAAAGCTGGAAGGCCAGGAAAGCATACTTGACATTTACTCTTCTCAAAAACATTCAAAGGTGTTTCCCACAATGTTTAAGTCATAAACATATCATGTCCTTTTTTCTGCATAAACCTTCCAATGGCTTCCCATTGGAATAATATCTAGACTCCTTACCTGGCCTCAAGGGCCTCTATGACCCAACTTCACCCATATAATGACATCATTGTTTCAGCCTCAGGGCCTTTGCACTTGCTGTTCTGTCTCTGAAACTCTCTTCATGCAGGTAATCACCTGAGTCTGGAAGCTCCAATGGGGCAGTGGTGTCTGTATGTACTGATCACTGTGTATTTCAAGTGCTTTGAACAGCACTTGGCACATAGATGCTCAGTAAATACTCAGAGGATGAATGTATAGCTTGGTACATATCAGCTACTTCTTTCCACTTAGATCTCAGTTCAAATCCCTCTTCCATGGAAAGCTCTTCCAAGTCTCTTCTATTATAATTTTTTTAACGCTTGTCATCATCCTTACAAAAATATATTTCCATCCTTTGCTTATTGCCTGGCTTCCTCTATGACAACAGAGGCTCCAAGAAGGCAATATTCTCATTGCCCTTGTTTCCTGAGCAGAACATCTATTGCATTAGCCACTCCTTCCCCCAAGACAGACACACCCATCTGCAGTCCCCGGCAACTATCACGCCCATCTCTTGTGTCTAGCGAACAATGACAAACTGATCAAAGCAATAGTGCTCAGAGCAACTACACACACAAACAGAAGGATGGCTGTCTTGCCTTATAATTCCATGCATCATTTCCATGAGAATCCCCAGACCCTAAAACCTAGAGAACCAAATTCTCTGTTGAATTCATCTGAAGGTACTGAGTGCCCCTCATTTTGAATCTCCCTCACTAATTGGTTCTTTATTTAAAGTTTTAGTATTTTTATCTGTGCCTTGAGGCAGTATTTTAGATAACGGAGGTAGGCAATGGGGAGAGCTTTAGGTCTTTAAAAACTTGGGCACAACAAAGTTTTGTCCCAGGCAGTATAGGAGAATATGAATGTGACAAATTCCTGGATGACTCTAGGAAAATCAACTGTATTACTTTGTCTGGAGCATGCTTACTCTGAAGCCTCCCTTGCTGGGTGGTAAAGGAGGGACAAGCTACCCTTTGTCCTTCAGAGCAAATGCACTTGGATTTCAATAGTCTTCATACACACCACTGGGAAATCACTGCATCCCCAAAGTATTTTCTGTGTCAGATCCGATTTCCCTCTTGGAACGTGTTCATTATTCCACACATCAGCTTAAAGGATGCAAATAAAATGGTCTAATTTTTGGAAAGGTGAAATGCCAAGCATATTTATACAGGGCAGACCCAATTTTCTGGGTAGAAAAAAATTATTTGAAAGGAAATTTATACAATGGTTTGGTATGGCTTGAGCTGAAGAGGCTAAACTTGTTTAAAAAAAAAAGAAAAAGCCATCTGAGACATGAGGATGTCTAAAAGGCCTGTGCTCAGACCTTAGAGTAGGTAAAAAAATAGCATCAATTATCATTTAGAGAAAATAGGGCAGAGAGGGTCAATTCCAGGAGGAGAAATCTGCTCAGACCCATGTTTTGGCTCATTTCTGAGTGGAAAACTCTGGGACCACAGGGTGATGTTAAAAACCGTGTGTTCTGAGGAATTAAGATTTACTAAGATGATACTTCCATCCCAAGAGGCCGAGGAGAAGCAAGGCTTCCTGTTGATTAGAATAAATGCACAACTGCTATAAAAACTTAATGCCAGGGTATCTGTGCTTGTTGAGATGGTGTCAAAGGTCACCCCACACCCCAGTCAGTGTAGGCGTGTCACTGGGGGAGGAGAGGTCAGGTCAGCCTTCTCTGGGGGAGACTGAGGCTTCTGTCAAGCCACCTCTCTTTATAACTAACCACCCTTTTGTTTCCATTTTATCTGTTGTTGGTAAGAACGCGTGTGTAAGAGAAACTGCCTGCCTCTTCTATCCCACCAGGTGTCAGAAAGCTCAAAGTATAGAACAATCTATTTAATTTAAAAAATTAAAGAAAACTAACATCATTCAGGTACTTACCATGTGCCGCCCCCCCTTGTTCTAAGTGTTTATTTGCTTTATTCAGTTCTCCCTCCAACCAGTACTACCACTGAAACTCTCATTTGACAGGCGAGCACAATGAGGTACAGAGAGGTTAAGTAACTTGTCCAAGGTCACACAGCAGGTGGGGGTGGGGGGGTGGGCTGTGTTCTTCTCAGCCACAAAGCTCTACTCTCTGGACCCTGGAAAAATTCAACAGATGACACCCCGTTCTTTCTAACTCAGCTCAGTGAGTGAATGGATTCCTCTGGACCAGTGCTTCCCAGATGAGCTAAAAAAGCATAAAAAAGCAGGAAGGTTTGGAGGCAGCCCCACTGTTGGACAATATAGCACCTGCCAGAGCCACTGTTACCCTTCATAAACCCAGTCTTTGCCTCTGAAGAAAAAAGACCTTGGCCAAAAATAAATCTGCAGGGGGCTCCAGCCAGGCGCTCTCTGGTTACTTAAAAATTGAAAGGATCCGGGCCTTCTCACCTTTGTTTTTCCCTTTTGTAACCAAGATAAATGGAGGGTGGAAATAATAAATTAGGACAGGGGCAGGGAGGGGATCCCTGGCTGGGGCATGCCCTAAACTTGAGCCCACAGGGCCAGGCCTCTTGGCTCACTGGATTAAAATAAAAATGAAAATAAATAGTCATTACTATTATAAAAGAAAACTCAAGTATGCTAGACTGTATTTCAGCCCAAACAAAGCCATTCTGCGACCCATCCCCACCGCCTCCTTTCCAAGTTCAACTGAGAAGACGGGCTGTTGGGTAGGGATTTCCTGCACAGCAGGCACATGGATTTCCAAGCCCAGGAGCAGCCCCGCCCCAAACATTCCTAGCCAGGAGGTGCCCCCCCAGGCCTTGTCCGCGCAGGAGTGAGGAGCCCCCTATTCCCTGGGAGCAGCGAATGGAGTTGGCGCCCACCGGCCAGGCAGGTCTGGGAATGACGCTCCCTTCCCGCGCGGGCAGTTTCATGGCTCTGCGTGATTCCCGGCACCTCGGAGGTTCCAGAAGCGCCCAGCCAGGTGGCCCCCAGGGCAGTGGGTGTACAGGAGCGGGATTCTGTGAACCCCGCCCTTGCCTCCATCCCTGGACTGTTGGGACTTTGGAGCGGACAAGGCATGATGACACACGGCCCCTGCTCCATGCCTCGCGGAGATCTGCTACAGCCTGGGTCCCCTCCCCTAGGGTGAAGGCGCTCTGAGAGACCGAAGGAACCAAGGTGCGCCGCAGGAGTTCCGAAGTCCGGAGTTCCCCCGCCGGACCCTTCCCCCAGGGGCGCGGTGGCATCTCGGGCTTTCATCCCGGTGCCAATACACACAGACGCTCCCCCTGCAGCTCGGCGACCCTCCTCTTCCCCGCCTCCTATAAGGAGTTCAGGGCTTTTAACCGTCCTCCCAGACCTCTCGAAGGGTGGTGAAGGCAGCGACCGGGGGCGCGCCTGGTGCGTGCTTCCAGTCGGCCGGGGAGACTAACCGAAGTGCGCAGGCGGTTCCCGCGGCTCCCCGCACCCGGGACTCGCTCCCAGGAGGACTGACGCGGCAGCCTGGGTGCTCCTGAGGGGCGCTCTGGGGTGAGGCTGGACGTGTTTCTGGACCTGAAGCACTGAGGCTCATGATCTTGGCCACCCCCCGCCCCCAACTCCGGATGGACGTGCAGTGATAGCGCTCCACAGCACTGAAAAAGTTCCCAGGACAGCATGCCCCACCTGGGGCTGGGGGAAGGACAGCTCTCGGGGCCTTAGATCTTCCCTCTGCTGGGACCTTTAGGGCCAGGTCAGGGGAGCGCACTGGACTTACCTAGAACTCCCGACGAGCCCGGTTCCAGGTGCTTTTCGCTCGGCCCCAGACCCTTCAATTCCCCTGAGCTCTCTGCACCCCCAGCCACACTCACCATAAGCTGGAGGCAGCAAAAATGGGTGCTGGCTTCTCCCACGGCGTCCGCAACTTCGCGGGCAGGTCAGCCCCGCCCTGGCGCCCCTGCCTGGGCGCAGCCGGGCGCGGCGCGGGTCAGGACAGCCCGGGCCCTGATGGCCACTGACCTCAGAGGGTCTGGAGCGCACGGCTCCTCGGTCCTGGGGCGCGCCGGCCGCTCCTCCACGCTCTGCCTGGGTTGGAAGCTCGGAGTTCTCGGGCTCCGGACGCAGAGGCGGGGCGCACAGCTGTCCCCACCAGATGTGGGGTGCCCTGTTCGCTCCTTCTTCCCTCTGCCCCGAAAGCGCAAGCGTGGGTCCAGCTGCCGCCGCTCTGCCGTTCCCTGGAGCTGGCAGAGCGCCCCCGCCCCACCGCGGGTGCAGCCCGAGGCTGGGGCGAAGCGGGAGGGATTCCCCTCCGCGAGTTCGGGTTTCCCCACCTTGCACGGACCCCGGGCTCTGTCCGCTGCCGCCGCTGCTGCGAGAACCACTTCAGGGCAGCGCAGCCTGTGCCACCGGCTCCAGCTGGAGGAGGCGGCAGCGCGGCTCACACGGGGACTGGAAAGGAGGTGACCTTCAAACCCTGAGCTCGGGAGACCGGGAGGAGGGCTGGGGTGATGGGGGAAAAGCGATGTGTGCCCTGACGGCCCGCGAGAGCGCGTGCGGGCTGGAGGGAGAGAGTGAAGAGACGATCTTCAAACAAAAATATAGATTAGAAAATAAACAAAGGATAGAGAGAGCGATCAAGAAAATGTGTGCATGTGTGTGTGTGTATGCGCGCGTGTGCGCGCGCGCGTGTGTGTGTGTGTGTGTGTGTGTGCGCGCGCGCGCGCGGCAGGCGGCAAGCAGCCCCGGCTGCGGAGCCAAAAATAATCCGGGGCGCGCGGGAGCACCCCCTCCCCCTTCCTGTCCCCAGCGCCGCCGCCGTGGTCACGCGTGCAGCCCCGGATTCCAGCGGGCGGCGGCGGACGCCTAACCCGGCGCCTCGGTCTACTGGCCTGAAAGGGTGAAGGGATAAGAGCTGGAAGCGGGGGCAATGACCCCAGGTCTTTCATGTCCCTAAGTGAGCTCGCTCACTGAGCACTAGCGACCCCCTCCATCCGGAGCCTCCCCAGTGAGAGCAGACAAATACCCTTGGAAATGCCACTACGTGGAGGCGGCTTCTTGCCCCAGCCCACTTCTGGTCTAAGGGACGTTGTCTAGCGAATCTTCAAATATCGTGGCCAGGCAGAGATGGAGCCCTACCTGAGATGTAAAAAGTTATCTAAGGCCCGACACCACGCAAGAAGTGAGTGGGCCCTGGCCCCTTGCTGGCTGCCTGATCCTGCACTCGGAGCCTCTGGCTCTAGAGAGGTCTAGAGGTTTGTCCTTTTAGCAAATGCCTTACAGCCAGAAGCCTTGCGATTCCTTAATAAGTACTGCCACTTAATAAGCACTTTCAGCCAGATGCCGTTTTAAGCATGTACATTGAACTTTCTCAACAACGAGATGAAGTAGGTACTGTAGGTTTATCCATTTCACAGATCAGAAAGTGGAAGCTTAGAGACATTAAAGCAATGTTTCTTCTTTCCTGAGCCCTACACCCTGGACTCACTGAGTCAGAAACTCTGTTTTTTTGTTTTGTTTTATTTTGTCTGAATAAACACTCCAGGTGATTTTGTTACACAAGAAAGTTTGGGGTCCAATAAGTTATAATTTGCTGAAGGTCACACAGGATTTCTAGCTAGTCAACCTAATTTAATATATTGTACCATTGTACCATTCAGTCTTCTGAGGGATTGGACGACAACAGATCTAAGGCTCATGTTGATTTTCCTGCCCAGACTTTGATTGTTTTTGTATGTGTAATATGGCTCTTCTTCCAACGAGGACTGTAAGATTTCTAACAGCAGGGACCATGTTACATGTATTTCTATATATTGTATTTCTGCATATTGTAGTATCGCACAAATAGCAGGCTGTATAGGGGTTTCTCTGCAATCCTGTCAGGCTAGGGTTCCCTTCAAGTTGGAATAAAACAAAGAAAGGCAACTTCTATCTAAACTGGAATTTTTTTTAACATGTAACATTTTATCATTTGAAAAAAATAAGTTTGCAAAATCCAGAAAGACATCTCTATCACTGAGCCTAGTAGATGAGCTTGCAGTTTAAATTGGTTTTACCATATGCTTCCTTAGGACTCTCTTTTATAATAATATATTTGTATATAAAAACTTTTTTTCCCTTTATACTAGTTTTCTATCCTTCAGTGATAGCGCAATGAAACCATAAATCTGGATTAGTAGCCTTGTATCCTTTCCTCCAGAAACTGTTTACAATGGGAAAACCACCAAATTTAAATGTAATTGTCTAGCCAGGGAGATAAGATGGGTTGTAAAACAGGTATTCTCAATTTAAAAGCAAATTATCAATAATGAGAGAAGAAATAAATGGCAGTTAATAGGAAGTTATTTTGAAATATAATGTGTAAATTCACCAACAGGAATTGGTTCTCTATGCTCCTTCATTTTTATCCTAGAAGTGAAAAAATGAATGCAATCATTCAAGGCAGAAACACTGACTGTTGTTTCATTAAAACGGGTAACCACTGGGCACTTTCATTATTTTTTAATATGTATTTTTCCATTGGAAATGAAATAAAACATGTTCAACTATCTCAAAATCAAGGTCAGTCTGAGTCGACTCTGACTTATTTATTTTGGAGTAGAAATAAGCTTAGATGTATTAGCAATGGGTGTCAAGGCATGACTCACTTGCACCTGTGTTGCTGTGTGGCTTAAGAAAACTTTAATACAAATGACGGAGACATTCATTACAATTTAAAACAAAATTAGAATTAAGATCAATATCGCATGTTATTATGTTATTCATTTAGAAAGTACTAGTTTCTGTTTCACAATGACCTTTTGCATTCCAGGCAAGAGTTTTTCGGTCACCCCTCCACGTTGAGCCACTCCTAGGTAATGACGTGCTGAACTGGACAGCTCCTAAGACACCAGAGAGCCAAGACCTGCCCAACTAGGGTGCAAAAGAACATGGAGCCTTTGGCTCCTCCTACTGGACACAAGAAATTTGCAATTTGTGATAGAAGCAACTGTGAAAATGGAGCCTTCCATAAAGCTGGTGGGAAAGCATGTAGCTTCGTGGTGGCTGAGAGTGCACCTGGCTTGCTCACAGTGCTCAAGATCCACCTAAATTTTGTCATTTCACTTTCAAATTCAGGCTCTTTCTATGGCTCCTCACTGCCCCCCAAGATAAAGTCTAAAGTCTTCTACCTGAGTTACAAGCACCTCAATTATCTGGCTTTCATTTTACACGGACCCTATGATCCAGGAGTGATTGCCTCTTGCTTGTCTCCAATCCTTTCCCTATTGCTGTTCCTCCAACCTGGAATACTCCCACAGACTCTTTTTTCCTGGATAGCTTCTATTTACATTTTAGATCTCCATTTGGACATCACATCTTTCCTGCCAACACCGCTCTCCCACCACACACACACACACACACACACACACACAATCCTGGTGTCTATCTTTTGAATGGATTGAGCACCTCTATTTAACTTTATCATATAATTTGTCTCCACTGTTATAAATGTTGTTCTCCTCCATTAGTCTGAAAAGTCCTTGATAGCAAGGACTTTTCTCCAGTGCATGGGGCCAAACACATAATAAGCTTAATAAATGTTTGGTGAAACTTCCTGTGTCTTACAGCGACTGCTGCCTAAGTGAGCTGACCTCTTTGGGATGGGCTGAGAGATCAACCTGCTCATCCATTCATTTAGTCCTTCATTCTTTCAACCATCAAACATGTATCTTACTCAAGACTAGTCTCATGTAAACAATTTAGTATCTAAGCTAGACATGGTCTCTGTACTCAGGAAACGTATAGTCTAATATGATAAGTAGGCACATAAATAAGTGATCTCAACAGTTTTTAAAGATTTCAGCCAATACTGAACAGGAGCAGATAGCCAGACATGGGGGAAAGGAGGAAGGTCAGGCAAAGCTTTCTAGAGGAGATTATCCCTAAACAGAGAAAATCTGTAGGAATTACCTGAAGAATAAGGTGAACGACACTCCTGGAGAAGAACACAGCTTATGAAACTAAAGCTCCTTCAAGAAGCTGCAAATCTTTTCAGTATAAATACAGTCATGCTGAATTCAAGGGACAAAAAGTAGTGGGGGAGGCAAGATAGTGAATGATGAAGCTGAAGATGTATGCTGGGGAAAACTCATAAAGGGCCCTGAATTGAAACAAAAGGCATGTTTGCTTTACCACAAGGCAGCTTTTGATATGACTCTAAGGCTTGCCAGACCCACCATCCATGATTCCAGCACCCATGGTCTGAACATTGCTCTGCCTTCACTGATGTTTCGATGATCATTTTACTCATTATTATTTCATATTTGTTTGAGAACTTCTCCAGATGGTCAGTGTAAACATCTGGTGAAGTCTACAGATTAGTTGGTTACTCTAAAGTACTCGAGGACATTTAGGGATGATCAGTAGTATATTAGACAGGAGCGGAGAAGGAGGAGGAAAGCAAACTGAAGAAGTTGAAGTTGTCAAGCATCCTCATGTTTCTCTTCCCAAAGGATACCTTTCAATAGTAGTCACTGAAGAGAAGAGGCGATACTCAAATTGACTTATAAATTACTCTGGTTCAGTACAATTCTTATCACAATCTTAATATTATGTAAGACCGGCCTTGCCCTCAAGTTCTCAGTCTTCAGGCTTACCTCAAAGCTTTATCACCACCTGGGTCAACTAATGAACTAATTAAAACTGTCTGAAGACCTCGGGAGGATGGATGGTACCTTATATTCTCTATTCTCCCCTCAGACATGGGGCACATGGCAGATACTCAATATATAGTTATTGATTAGTTGAACTAACTCACCATCTATCATACAGTTCAGGGTTTTGATACTAACCAAGGCATTTAGTACAGAGAATGAGCCATCCAGTATCCAGGGACGAGTTTCCTTTTTCTGAAAAGATAAACACTCTGCTTCACACTCTATTTTAAAATGTCTGTGAAATAGTAAACACGATGGTTTCTGCACTTCTCCTTGGGCTCATCCCTTTTCCTCTCCTGCCTGTATCCTCCAAATAATGATGAAAAAAGCAGTAATAGTAGCAAAAATAACATTTTGAGCAATCATGATAAAAATAGCAATAGAAATAACAAGCATGTAGCATTTACTATAAAAGCTCTTTAGTTGTATAATCTCATTTAATCCTCAGAGTACAATCCTAGGTGTAAGTACTATTATGTTTTCCTTTTCCTAGGTGGGAAAACCAAAGCTTAAGAGGAGGAAGGTCAGCGACTTGGCCAAGCCCACAGAGCTGGTGAATGGTTAGGCCAGGACTCTAAGTCTGTTTTGTGTGAGAACTAGGTTCATGAGGCATGAATCCTGACACAGCTTGTCTTGCTGTTTACTGGGCCTCATACTCTATGTAGGTAGGCTTAGAATCATGTCAGTGATTCATGATCATGAATATAGGGATTCCTAGTCCATTGGTCTTGGAGTAAGAAAAATAAAAGGGAAGGCTTAGTGATCTGCAGCATCAAATGGAGCTTGTTGATATAGAAAGCATTTTGGAAACAAGTATTTTGAGCAGGGTCAGAGTCAAGCAAACAAAGACTTCCAAATGCTCAACCCACCATGAGTAGAAACTGAGCTGTGTCTTTGGTTTAGGGTGAGCTAGTTCATATACACTTTAGTGTACCTTTAAGAAATATGCATCATATGTCTTTAAGAAATAAGTGGATAAAACTCTGGAGTAAATGAGTCTGTTTTTATTATCATGTATCTACCACTTAATAGCAATGTGAACTAAGCGAGATTTTTTTTAAACATCATTCATCCTCCTCTTTCCTGTGTGTAAAATTGAGGTGAGGAAGATGATGATGACAAAAATAATGATGAACACATAATAATATTAGTTACTATTAACACAGAGGACACCGAAGTTGACTCCCATCTGCACACATGATAATTCTAGCCTCCTTGTGATTGGTTTAAGATGGTCATAGGGTCCGCGACATCTGATCCAAGAAAAGGTGGTTAATGTGCTTACAGGAAACATTTTCTTGAGCCAAGTGAAAGCCATAGGAAAATACTTTTTTTTCTTATCCTTCGGATGCTTCCTTATGTAGCTATGACCTCTGGACCTGCCATAGATACCTTTAGACCAGCCTGAGGGTGACAGGGCAGGAAGTAAGAAAGAACCTGTAACCAGCGGTTGAGGAGCTGTTAAATCGATCAGCATTTGAAACTACCGTAACGCTGCGTTCTCTGTTCCTTGTGACGCCATGTTCCCTGATTGAGTAAGCTGCTTTAAGATTACATGTGGCCCACAACAGGGTTTCTCAAACTTGGCATTATTAACATTTTTGGAAAACCCTTTGTGGTGGGGGGCTGCCCGTATGCTTGGGGTGTTTAGCAGCATCCTTAGGCTCTCTTCTCACCATGCGAGTAGCGCTGCCTGACTGGCCAATATCCCCTTCTCCCCACCGCCAGTTATGAGAACCAGGAATGTCTCAGCACATTTCCATATGCTGGCTGGGCGCAGAATTACCCCAGGAAAGACCCACCGGTCTAAAGCATCCTTATCACCATAGGGACAGTGGTAGTCATAGAGAACCAACATTAGCATTCATTGAGGCTTACTACGTACCTCACGGTCTACACCTCCACTCATTCTCATTGACTCCTTGTAATAACTCCATAAACCAGGTTTTATTATTAACCTCACTTTACACATAAGGAAACTGAGATCCAGAGAAGTGAGGAAATTTGCTCACAGTCACCAAGCTAGTAAGTAGTTGGTTTAGGATTCAAACCCTACTCATCCATAAGTGTCATGGGAATTAAACGGTCTAACCCATTTCTCAGCAGCATGCCTGACGCACAGTACCTGCGCAGACAAAGTGAGTGGCAGCCTGGACATAACAGCTCTACAGCAGGGTCACCTTTAAGAAAGCATGGTGGTCATGGCAATTCTGTTGCCTCCTGCACTGCTGAGGACTTTAGCTCACTCCTCTAGGTGCTTCTTGTTGGACTGTGTGCTCTGGCCAGTGCCTAGACTGCCATGGGTTGATAAGAAGACAAAGTCTCCACGGCCCTTGATCAAGGCAACCTATGCACAGCGGACCATAACCGCCTTTCTTCTGGCTTTGAAAGTAAGTCCTGCATCTGAGTGGCCACTAGCAGAATGCACCGGTCAGTTTCATTCACTCACCATTGAATGGTGAATTAGATGCCAGTTCTATTCTCCTGCTAAATAAGGTAATAAGAAGTAATTATATGACTGCTTAGGACTAGAGGGAAAAAAAGAGGAAAAATAAAAACAATTTCAAGAGCTTTCTCTATGCCAAGCCTTATGTGTGACATCTGACCTTGGAGAAGCCCTGTAAGATAGGTACTGCTATTGTTCACATATTTCAGATAAAGAAACTGAGGCTCAGAGGGGAAAAAAAAAGAAAAATTTCAAAGCTTACAAATCTAACCAGCTCAAAATCTCACTTTAAAATTCTTGACAGTCTGATTTCAGGGCCATGGCAGGCTTCACTGAATCTCTATATCTCTCTTTTAAGTATAAGGGGTCCAAAGGCCAATGAGACAGAAAAATTGTGTACATATTCTAGTCTTAATAAAAATAATTTTTTTAAAAACCATAAGCACTGCTTGAATAGTTCCACTAAAGTCAACCATGAAGGTTGAAAGTGAGACTTCTCAAGAAAAAAAATAAAAGTTTAAGTCAATGAGGTATAAATAGTTAATGAATTTATAACCAGAACATAAATAGTTTTGCCTTAATGTACTAACACCTCAGGGGGAAAAATGTTCCATGTATTAGCAGCACAGAGTATTGACAATCGATTTCTTTCAAATGCACTTACTTTAAGTCCTAGTCATTTTATTACAAATGGATAATTGAAGATATTTAAGCCATTTGGGATGAAATGAAATATGCAACCCTAATAGGAAGAACATGCATTTGCAGTGGTTGCTGGTGGGTTATAGATGCTCTGAGAAGCAAAATATCTGTAAATCATGGCCAAAGCATGCATTACTATGCTCTCCATTTATACATTTATTACTTCTATTTATTCCTTATACTTCAATTAAGAGGCACAAACCTGTAAGTTAAAAAGAATCTCTTAGAATATCTTTCAAGACTATATAGCATATAGAAACTAATATGAGCAAGTAAGGATAAGTAGCTAAAGTTTGGGATTCTGTAAACTGAATATTCACATCTAAACACAGTTTGGGCATTTGGTCAAAGTGAATTCTTCTGTGAAGTGTGTTTGCATGCCTTCTCTCATTTCACCTTCTCTGAGTTCCCCCACTGTTACTTTAGGCTTGGCTCAAGATGCTCTGCTACATTGATCTGCAGATACAATCTTGTATATCAGAAGCAGTATGAATTTGGGAGGTGAACATAAGAGACAGTGACAAGGGAGTGGGGAAGTAAGTCCGGGAAGGGACAGGAGCCAACAAAAGATATGTTATCAAGCAAGTTACCACTGTGGGTAACTGGAGATTATTCCCACTAAAGAATTCTGGAAGGCAGGGTAGAACATGCCCCTTACCATTATCCCACCAAGGCGGAAGGCAGTTTGAGTATTTATACACGGATTCCTGTCAGTCATGACTTAAGGGTTAGTTGTTTATGGTGTGTGGGGGGAGGCTAACTCCAATGCCACTTCCAGCCTTCCTTGGGCATAGGCAGAGTAGAATCTAGAAGTCAGAGAGAGTTCTTAAGCAACAGTGCCAACATTTGGAGTCCAGAATGCATGCATGTAATAGCAAACACCTATGGATGGGGCTGGGGGTGCAGGGCACTGACTGTACCCTCTGTATTCTCAGTATCTCCATGAAGAAGGAAGGGGAAATGTTGGTTTTGCAGGACCACTCAGTGATGTGCAGACAGGAATGAAAACCTCTGTATCTCTCATCACCTACAAAGCTCCACAGACCAAGCGTCCAATGTCCTGTCAAACTGTGTTGTATATAAAAATTGTCTTTAATGCTTACCAAAATGCAGACCCTGGGCACCCCCTTAGCAATTCTGTTTCAGGAGGTCTGGGATGAGACCTGGGAGTCTGAATTTTCAAATACCCTACACACACACACACACACACACACACACACACACTCACACCAGGTATTCCTAGCACAGGTGTTCCAAGTACCTGGAGTGGAACAACCATGTGTTTAGTCCAATAGCAGAATGACTTGTGGATAGGATTGGAGGTGAGGAGAGGGTGGGAATTTAATATTTTTTCAAGTTCTGAGGGATTTGTGCCCAAATATTTCCTTTCCTTTTGAAAAGAAAATTGCTTGCTGTGCTCTCAAACTCGCAGAAAGGAGGTAATCATTAGCAGGATTCTGAAGCACTGATTATGTACCACGAATATATTAAAATCTATAGGTATCTTGCAGGAAACCCATGGGACCACTCAGAAAATGACATTTTTGGAGTCTCTGGAGCCATTAGCAGGACGAAGAAACAGTGATGTAACATATTAAGAAGAATAAACTAGGCTCCTGGAGGCTCCAGCTCTTGTCCCAGGCAGGCAAGGTGGAGGCAGTCAAGGGGGAGGTGATGAACCAGTTTCTTCACACCAAGGCCCTACCTGACTCACAGGTTTAAGGACAAAGGCAACCAGCTAAAGATGCAACGGCAGTTTTAGGTGGCAGATTGAAGTAAGCCAAATAATGTAGACCATTACTCCTCTCTGGTCGGTTTTTCTTAGAGAGTATGAAGTGGCAGCAATCCTTAAATCACTGTTGAAGAATGTTCTGGACCTGGCATTTGCAAAAGGTATTCTTTTATTAATAGACAAAAGGGGGGAAAAACTATACCATAAACTACATATGCCTCATAATAGCAGGTAGAATTTTCTTGCATCCCCCTCTATTTTTAGTTTAAAAAGTGTTTCACAGATGTCAGCAACCATTAATAGACTGACAAAAGAAGGACTAACCAGCTTGAACGACTGTCAACGAAAAGGCCATCAGTCTATTTGATTTCGCTACCTCTTCCTGCTTTGATTCGTCTCCACGTTCAAAAGCTCCAAAACTAGCTCTCTTGCCATTATTCCGTAAGGCAATTAAGCAACTTGGCAATAAAAGCAACCACATTTTTCTGGAGTTGTTCACAGAGAACACCGAGCAGAACAGCACAGGACAGATGTTGAACCAAAATGTAAGTACTTATCTGAACATACTTCTCAGTGCCAAGGCTAAATGCCCTGCCCAAGTGCCTTGCATCTTTCCACCCCTCCTCCAGGATCTTCTCCACCCATTAATCCCTCCCTCTGCTCTGTCTTCAGACTCTCCCAGCTGTGAGGATATACACATGGCAAAGCTCAATTATGTCAACCCTCCTCCTTAAGTGCAACACTAGTTTGGGGCTGCCTCCAGTGTCTGGCTTTCTGGAAACAGTCATCCAATCCAGTTTATCACCTCCAGTTCCCCATCATCCAATGACCTCCTGTAATCTGGTTTTTCTATTCCTACCATTCCCCTGAAGCAATTATTTTAGCATCTTCTTAATTGATGACTTGCCCACCTCAACCCCATGGCCATGTTCAGTCCTTGATCTTGGTTGCAATCTCTTAATCATCTTATGTGTTCACAACCTCTTGGTAACTCTCTTTGGCTTCAGAAACACCACACTGTTGGCCATCTTCCTGTTTCTGACCTGCTCTGAAATTGTCTTCTTTTTCCACCTACTCTGCTTAGACACCACCCTCATCTCCTTCAAGGAAGGTGTTCTTCTGCATCCCACTCTTCACACACTTCTCTAAAATCACTTCCTATATGTGTCATTTACGTCCCAAAGCTGCTAGATCTCGAAAGTCTCTGTATCCTTCACTTCTCAGCTAAGTTCCTATCCCCATAGCTCCAGATGACTACATACCCTTGTCTTCTGGCTATTTGCCAGGCATCTGGAGCTGCTGTTTATAATCAACCTATCACTCTTTCTGCAAGTGTTTATTGATTGCCCACTATGTATACAAAATAAAGTAGGAACTAAAACCCACTGTAATAGCTATCTTTTACATATCTATTCCCTCTTAAATTTAACAGCTCAAAACAGCAAACATTAACTCACAGTGTCTGTATCTGGATGTAGGCACAGCTTAGCTGGGTGCCCCTGGTTCAAGTCTCTGATAAGGCTGCAAAGTGTCACTGAGCTGCAGTTTTATCTCAAGACTCGATTAGGGAAGGACCTGTTCCCACACTCACATGATTGTGGGAAGGAGTCAGCTCCTCACAGGGTCTCAGTCCCTCAATGTCTACTGATTGGTGTCTACCCTGAGATCCTACCACATGGGCCTCTCCACTGCACAGTTCAAAACATGGCAGCTGCTTCCCTCAGAGCAAGAAAAAGCACCCAAAAGGAATGTCAGTGTCTTTCTATGATCCAGTCTGGACTGGTACAAACAGCCTCTTAGCTTGTCTCCTCATGAAAAACCTTTCCCTGCCCACACTCCATTCTCCAGATACCCAAAAACAATGTTTTAAATGCTGTATTTGTCAGGACTCTCTCTTCCCATTCCAAGTGACAGGAACTCAACTCAGCCCAGTTTAAACTAAAAATGGGTTTTATTGACACATGTGAGTGAAAATCCCAGAGTACACTGGCTTTAGGCATTGTTGGAGCCAAATGCTCAAACAATGAAGATCATTTTCTCTCTGTCTCTTGTCCCTGCTTTCGCTGGCATTGGTGCCCTCCTCAGCAGGTTCTTCAGCTGCTGTGTCAAGATGCCTTCCAACAAGTCCAGACCTGAAGATAATATTCTGCTAAGCTAGTAACCCCAGCAGAAAGAGAGTATCCTTTTCTACCCCAGTAGTTTTAGAAAAATTCCCAGTATGCACTCCCAGTGACCTGGACAGGCTCACAAGCCCATCGCTGAACTAACTGTATGACTAGGGGATACAGTGCTCTGGCTAGCCAGCTCTGTGGGACCGAGAATGGGTCCAACCCCACCTGAACCACCCAGTCTCAGAACGGTGGACAGGTAATTCCACCAAAGGAAACTGGGTTCCATTACCAGGTGCTGAGCAGTGAAGTAATCAGACAGGCAATACAACGTAAATATTAGCACATCATTTATATAATTAATAAACTCATTGCCTCTCCATTACCTATGGGATAAAGTCCAAACATCGTTGCTTGGTATAAAAGACTCTCCATGAACCAGCCCAAACTTGAACTTACAGCCTTATCTGCCCTGCTGTTTAATTTCACCCACAAGGAACTACATAATTGTTCTCTAAATGGTCTTTGCTCTGCCGTACCACTGCATCCATCCCTTTCACCTGGAGGGCTGAACTTCTACTTCACTGTCTGCTGAGCCACATCTCAATCTCAAGTCCAGTTCAAATGCCATCACCCTTTTGAAAAACCTACCCCATGTCTCTGGGTTGCATCATTTGGTCCTTTCCCAAGAAATTGAGTAAATATCTCTCTTTAACAGTGGTTCTTAACAAAGGCAATATTGTCCCCCAGGGGACGTTTGGGAATGTTTGGTGGTATGTTTGGTTGTCATCACTGCAGAGACGATGCCCCTGGCATCTGGTGGGTGGAGGCCAGGGATGCTGTCCCACATCCGACGATGCGCAGGCAGCCCCCCCACACACACGACAAAGAATGATACAGCCCCAAATGCCAGCAGTGCCGAAGTTGAAAACCCCTGCTCTGTTATAACACTTAATTCCTTGTATTAAAATTATCAATTTTACATCTTCCCAAGTAGACGATGAGCTCCTCAGGAGCAGGGACACTCACTGTTGCACTTGTCAATCGACTCCCAGCTCTAGCAGGTGCCTGGCCCATAGCAGATGCTCAACAAACATTGGCAGAATGACTGAGGAAGGGAATTAATGTCCAGATGGGCTTATGAAACATTATCCAAGAAACTGAATTCCTGGAAGGCATGGTGGTTCCTTAAATGGCTATTGTATTAGAAAATTTCAGCTGTGGCATGTGTTTCCTCCCCCTTTCCAAGAATAAATTTGAACAAGAAGTTTTTTAATTCAAAGCTGCGTGATTGTCTCTGCAAGGCAAGCTCGTCTGTTACTGCCTATACTTCTCAGGCTACCAGTCATGAAGAAATGGCCTCTTGCCTTTTAATAATTTCTAAAGGCAGAGGAAATAGGTATTGCCCCATTAAAATGTATACTCATCCCATAGTTCGGAAACATTTTTTTCAACAAAACAAAATTTCATGGCCCTCCCTTGTCCAATTTTCATTTCAAACAAGGCTGTGTGTGTGGTATCTCCATCTAAGCTACTGCACACTGGGCTAAAGAATGCACACATTGCCAGGAGCTCAGCACCCATGTAAGGTCTAACACGTTTCTTAGAAAGGACATTCAAATGTCAGGTGGAATGATTTACAATGCATGTCAATAAAAAGAACCCTGAGGTTCAGCAAGTCAATAAAGCTTATTAGAACAATCTGAGGGCTGAGTATCAATATAGCCTGAAGAGGACCTCTCAAGTCAGACACTATCTCAAGGCAAGTGGCATTAAACAGGCCATTCTGGAGGGAGACATAAAATTAAAAGCTTCCATTATTTTGAGAGTTCATGTTAAACTTAATAATATATAAGAAGCTAGAAGAAATTTGTGTTTATATTTCCATAGTTAAAATCTTAGCTCCCAAATATTGAACATCTTTGACATGCCAAGCATTGTTTAAGGCACAATATTTATTCATGTTTATTTATCAACACTTAGGTAGTACTTTCTATGTACCAGGCCATCTCCTAAATCTTTTCAAATATTAACTCTTTTAATTCTCATGATGACCTTCTGAAATGGGTATAACATTATTCTCATTTTGCACATAGGGAAACTGAGGCACAAAGAAGCAATAAAATGTCTAAAGTCACCCAGTAATAAACAGCAGAGCTGCCATTCAAATCCAGACAAGCAGCTTCTAGAGTTGGTGTCCCTAACCACTGGGCAACATGTCCTTGTATCTATACCTTCCAGTCTTCTCAATAAACTGTTAACCCAGATTTCAGCCTGCCTCATGTTTCAAAACTAATCATTTTACGTAACTGCCAACATTTTAAAAATCAAGAGACTTCACATAAAAACTGGATTTCTGGATTCTCTTAACAAAAAATATCTGGCCGTTTGGGCCGGCTTTCTTGCATGGCCATGGTAGGAACTGAGAAGAGGCTTCAGGCTGGGCCCAGACCCATCTGGCTCATTTGAGACCCTTGTCTGGTCCCTGACATTCTGCATGTGAGACCCTGGCTTAGCTGTTTTGCAGATGAAGAGATACTAGCCCAGGAGAGGTTAAGGAAGTGGCCAAGGCCCCAGATCAAGTAGATAGCAGAGGCTAGATCTGAACTGGGCAGGGTCCCAGTGGAAAAGACATGGCACTCTCAGATCGAGGCAACTCTAAGACATGTCCCTTTATTTTAAAAAGGACTGGTAATAAAGGTGTGGCAGATATCCAGCAATAACCCTGGACTAATATCAGCAAAAGCATCATTACCCCCAAGTCTCAAGGGGGGCCACAAGAGGAGCCCTGAGAGACAGAACTGTTCAGAGCAGGTATGTGAGAGCAGAAGTCATGACCTTCAGGTGAGGGACACAGGAAATCTCACAAGGAGGGAGCGAGGGGAACAAACACCTGGACATCATTGTCTCCTTCCTTCTGATTTCTAGCTAGAGTGCCCCACAATGAACAGACCCAAACAACCACCGAAGGACCCAGGATCTCACGGCTGTAGGGCAGACAGCAGGATGAGGGAAGCTGGGGAGTATATACAGAAAGTAACACAGACATCTAACACACAACTCCCACTGGATGCTGAAACCATACTTTCTCCATTTCATTTGCTCTAACCTATTCAATTGGTTTATATTCTAATAATATTAAAGAGAATAGCAAACACAAATATGGTCATTAAGATGTGCCAGCCACTCTTCTAAGAACTCTACGTAGATCAATTTATTTTCCTAAGTGCCTACCACGTGCTAGGAATGGAGTCCTCTGAATACATGGAGGGTGGGGAACAGCAGGGTGACGGAGATCTTAGGAATCCTCTTCTCTCAAGTGCGGTGTCCGATCACGCTGCCACATCTCAACCCACCTCAACCTTTCATGCAAACTCCTGGGCAATGAAGGCTTCCTCTTTTAAAAGAAAGGGAGTCAAAATGAGCTGAAAATGCAAAAGAGCATCCTATGCTGAGTTCTGTTAAAAAGCACACCTGGCTATTAGCCCCTTTTCCTCTGATTCCCATGTCAAACCTCATCTATCCTGTATGCTACTCCCTTAGTTCTTATAGTTGATTAGCCTACTAACCTGGACAAAAAAGAAACATGAAGGACACAGCAGTTGTTACAGATCCTTCATGCCTAAAGGGAAAACTACAGCAGGGGACCAGTTGAGGAAGGACTTAGGGGTTCTGAGCCCCCTCACATATTTCCTCTGGCATAGGGCACGACTTCCCAGATGTCAGAGTCCATTTGCCCCCCTTGTGGCTTTTGCCATATTTGTACCAGCTGTTCTACTATATACTTAATATTTTGCTTAAAATTGGAAATGTCTTTATTTAATGTATTTTGAAACACAAACATCATTATCCTGAAATAAAACTAGCATTATTCCAATATATAAGCAAATACAAAGCCACTAAAATGAATAAACTTGTCAGTGGTGCATCTAAAACCTGTCTTATGTATTTCAGTAATACACACAGGCATATCTTGGGAAATGCCAGCATAGAGGTTAAGAGTGTGGGCTCTGGAGTCAGACAAAACTGGGTTCAAGTCCCAATTCCATTGCTCAGGAGAGTTTGCCTCACACAACTTTGCCAAGGATTAAATTAAATAATTTGTACAGGGTACTTAACACTATGTCTGGCTCATGGGAGGCATTCAGGAAATACTACCTTTCAGAAATCTACAAGCCACACCATTGATGGTTTCCTAGACCACCTAGACCCTGGTATCTATATACCAATGACACTAATTTAAACCCTGAGACAAAAGTGATGATCTAGAGAAAAAAAAATATCTCTTTAAGGATTCTCAGAATTCCAGGGCCCACGCAGCAACTGGAGAGCTCCAGATTTCCATGTGGCAGAGGGTAGAGCTTTCATGATGCGCAAAGATGGCTCTCCAATCAATCCAGTATTGCTGCCACTAGCTAATGAGAATTTACCTGTGACTTCTAAGAAGGGGGCCAGAGGCTAGGAGATTTCCTCTAGCATTGACATATTTATTCATCCATCCATCCATTCCACCAAGCCATCACGCATCCATCTATCCATCTACCCATCTATCCACCCATATACCCATCCATTCATTCAACAAATATTTGAGTAACTCCATTTCCAGGCACCGTTCTAGGGGCTGTATGTACAATAGCGAGCAAAGCAAAACAAATATAGTTCTACCCTCATGATGTTTATAAGTAATGGAAGACATAGGCATGCATGGAATCCTGTTTTATACTCCCCATATTTTTTCAGACCCACCTATCATTCCCTGGGACTTGGCCCTTTCTCAAAGGGAAACCCAACCTTCGCTACAGAGCTTCATCTAACAACCCCTGGCTGCTACAGCCTCCCCTGGGTGAGGGCTAGGCTTCGGCATGCCTGCTGTGATCTCACAACCCAAGTCCAATACAACCAAACTCATGTAGGCTATGGCTGCTCCCACAGCTTTCAGGTTCAGAAGTATCCCTCTAAAGGGCATGGGATCTGGCTTCCCCAGGAGCTGCCCGAAGAGGCTGGGTAATGCATCTTCTAAATGCAGGTGAGTTAATTCTCCCATGGAGTGAATTTGACCAATTAAAGGAGAATGAAAAACATTAGCAAACATATCCTTCTTCCTTCCAACAAATCATTCCAAGGTATGGTAGTGCCACCAGGCCTTCCCGCAAGCCCTCCCATGTAACCTAGACCACAACTGTTGCTTATAAAGCTGTGGTCAGCTCAATAACACACCTTTCTGTATATGCTTGCCTTCGTTTCTTGCCTCACTTCCCTTCTTCCTTCATTCTATCTGTCTTGGCATTGTACCTCTCTATAAAGCTTTTGCATGTAAGTTTTATTTCAGGCTCTATTTTAAAGAAAATTTGAACTTTAAAAAATAAATCAAATGACCATACGAATAAGTAAATATTTATAGGAGAGCCTTCAGTGGGGGAGAGTTTGACCTGGTCTAAGTTAGGGAAAACCTCATTTGCAGAAGTGATGTTTGGACTGAGATACAGGAAGAATCAAAATCAATTAGTTTGGGGAAGAGGCTTGAAGGAGCATTCTATGAATCAAGTGAAGCATATTCAAAGGCCCTGTGGTAGAGATAGAATAGAAGACAGGAGTTGAGTAAATAATGAAATGGCAGTCCTGGCAGGAGACTGGCATAAACTCTAAGGAGTGAAGCAAAGAGGAGCATTCAGAAAAATGCAGCTGATTAATGAATTGCTAATGATTCCTCAGCCTCCTTCTTCACTCAAGAACTCTGTCATGCTCCTTGACCAGAGCACTGAGAGCCTATGATTAATGAAAAGTTCAGTAATTCAAGGTAAATACTCTCCATAAAATGTTGCTCACATTGGTTTTCTGGAACGGGAAGTGCAGATATGCCAGGGTCTTCCATAGAGAGATATTTCACCCATCATAAAATCAGAAAAATCCCGATGAACTCAAAAGGATGTCCGTTGGAATTTGTCAAAATCTGACTGCAATATAACATATGAACTTTTCTGTTTATAGTAACATCCAACATGGGTGCCAAGCAAGACACTGACAGACTAGAAGGACTATATGAAATACTATTTGCATATTAATTATGGACAGTCAGATACTCAACAAGGTTCTTACGTGCTGTAAACACAAAGGTCATTAGGATATCTTGACACTTCAGGACTTGAGAGAGATGCCATGGGGGCTACTCCATCATGAGGACAGAAAAGGAGAAAAGGGTGAAACGTGTTTCTGTACCCTCCTTCCAACTTTGTTTCAGTGAAAGCCCCCCAGCTTTGATCTGTTTCATGTGCTTGTGCCCACATACATTTCACTCCAAGAAAGAATTCCATCACCTTCTTCAAAAGATACCAGCCCTGGTTTTGCTGAAGCTTAAACACTCAAAATTCACATTTACCCACTTAGGCCTATCCAATATCTTATTTATAATATTGAGTATTTGCTTTTGATGATTTTTCTCTTTCTTTTGTTATAGACAATGCAAATGCAAATGTCAGGCTAATCTACTTCCATTTCTCCCAAAAAAAAAAATGCAGTGAGGTCCAAATGATGAGGTTATTAGCCTTTCAAAGAGATCTAAGCCACTCCAGAAAAATACACATATCTGGAGAACCTAGTTATATGTCCATGAATTCTCCTCAGAGCAGGACAAAAGCAAATGGTTGAGCCCTGTCCTCTCTGCAGGGACTTACAAGTCTACAGAGTCTGAAAACTCAAATACATACTAATGCAGGTCCAGGAGTGATGGACTGATGATGGGGAGGCACCATCTAAAGAGGGAAGCCCATTCTCAGCGCCATGTTTGTTTGTTTTGCTACGTGGGAATAAAAGCCCAATGGTGACAAGTTTTCACATTTTTCAGGAGAAGTCCGCATTCATATTTCATATTAAATATTCTGACACTTTAAAAATTAGCAAATGATTCCTAGCAATAAAGAAAGGAAAACTAAGCTAACAGGCAGCAACACAAACTACATGAGAAACAAACAAGAGAGGTTTACCATTGAATCTTGAGGCTCTGGAAAATAGAGTTCGATTTCAGGGAAAACTTTATGGGAATGAGATTCATTCTGCTTTTGGAGATAGGTTGCCTTGGGGCAAATGTGAAAACCATTTCTCTTCCACCTTTAAAAATGAAAGCAATATTTTGTTTTCCTTGGCATAATTCATAGATCATCTGGGACCCAGGAGAAATGATGTGAATGTCCGGTCAGTCTAGAGATTTGGCAGTTCTTCAAGGAGCTCTTGAAGCAACTTGGAAGGACTGGGGTGCAGGTATGCACACCTGCCCCATCGTCTCGCAATTCCTATCTTAATATCCCAGGATTGGCATTTGATCAGGTGCTGTGTTTTTTGCAAATCATATCATGTGACTACAAATTCATGAAACTCTCATGAATTCAAGTCTAAACCAGCGTGAGCTGCCCTAGATACGAGTAAGATTAAGTAATCCATGTAGCCACACTGGGCTGTTTGCCTTCTATGGACTCATAGGGTTCCAGGCTCTGCCCTACACCCCCTCTGCTCCGGGCCCAGGCAGGAGGCTAATCGGGGCAAACCCCATCAATGCACTTCCTTGTCTCTGGCTTCCAGGGCGGTCTGGTCAATGGGGAGCAAAAGCAGAGCTAGAGGAAGGGAGGAGAGGGAGGTCAGGATGTTTTTAGCCCCCAGGCTCTCCCTGCAAGGTCTCTGTGAGCTGGCTGTGCGCCTCAGTGAAACCCCACGGTTCTCTCTGCCTGAAGGTCCCAGGAATTGGTCCCTCTCTTGTCCCTTCAATCCTTCACATGGTAACTATCTCCTTATTCCTGGCCCAAGGATACTTTTATAAATATTCCTTCACCTCAAGTTACCCAACTTGACTGGGCCACCAGTTTCCTGCTGGCACCCTTGACTGTTAACCAAAATTCTCATCACTCACTGGGGGCAGAAAAAAAAAAATCAACCTTACACCTGTCTAAACTCCAACCTGATGCGAAGCTATTTCCTGAATATGACATTAAGAAAGTCCGACTCTTATCCCCTGTAACCGCCCTGACTTTGGTTCCTGTAGTTTTCTAGTCAGAGCACAGCTCCTGTGGCGTCTATAGCCTATGGTGAAACGGATGCCATGGTGAGGGGTTGGAGGACTGCAGAGCCCCCAGAGCCCCTGGAGAAATGACCATTCTTGCAGTTCAGTGTCTCTCTCCTTGGAATGGGGCGGACCAAAGCCCCTTCCTACTCCATTCCCACTACGGTTCTGCATAAGTCAGTTTGATTTAAGAGTTGAAGACCTCTACTATCCAAGTAAAGACTGTCCCCCTGCCTAAACACAATCTATGCTTGTAATGAAGCTAGGTGACTTGGAGCATCCAAAAGTCCTATTTAAGGGAACTTAATTCTAAAGTCAAGGCTTCAGGGCAACATTCACACAAAGACTTGTCTTCCCCCCTTCCCCACATTTCTGCATTCCCTATTCCATGTGGCATAATAATCATCCTTAAACAGATTTTCTTTTTTTCCCTCTAAGTTCCTGCTCACAAAATATTATAAAAGCAGGTATTATCATGTATTTCCAGTAGGGCTCAAAAATTCATGGAGGGCAATTTGTCTCAAGGTTTCAAAAACCTTGAAAATGTGCTTGCCTTTTCACACAGAAATTCCCTCCTCAGGTATTTATTCTACAACAATATGTGGATTCAGGCTCTAAGATAATGTGCAATGATGTTTAGCAGTTTGCAATTGGAATAAAGGAAACAACATAAATGCCCTCTCAAAGAAGACTGCTTAAATAAAGTATGGAATTTAGGCCAACAAAAATAATGGCATAAAGAATATTTAATGATGTAGAAATACGCTTTTAAACACTGTTAAATTTCCAAAGCAGATTCTGGGGTGATATGTGCATCCATGATCCAATTCCTGTAAATAGAATATATATAGAAAAATATTTAGATGAATATAAATGTACTTTGAGAAGACTGGAGTATATTTGAAATGCATATAAAATCAATTGATGAAAAGCAGGGACAAATCCTCTTCACCCCTCTCCTCCTTGACTCACAGCCAGTGACAGCAAACAGGAGTCGAGAACTGGCACTTGTGGTTCCTGCATCAGAGGATATAATTTATGCTGGGGGCCAGGTTGATCTGCTCTTGCAGTTGAAGAAATGTGGAAATTGATTACTCCATTCTTAGATGTTTTTTGCACTCCCCATCATGCATGTGGTACTTTGCTAGGCTCCAAAACATAGCAGTAAATAAAACACAGCCCTGCTCAAATGGAAACTGTAGTCTAGAGCAGGGGCTAATAAACTCCTGCCCATGGGCCAAATCGAGCCTGCCACCTGTTTTTATAAATAAAGTTTTATTGAAACACAGCCATGGCCAAACATACTATCTACGGCTATTTTCTCACTTCAGGGCAGAATTGAGTAGTGCGAGAGAGACCATATGGCCTGCAAAGCAAGAAATATTTACTGCTGGGTAGGAGACTTAATGCTTGGATTACCTCATCCGAAGCACTTTGATGTGAGAGATATTGGCACTCACAGGAAAATTCTCCAAGGTGTTTCATGAGGAGTCTTTTTCTAACTCCGAGATCTTGTCTACATAAACATTTAAATGTACAAAATGGGATGGAACTGTGGGGGCTTGGACCCTTTATATTAGTGTTTCTCCAATTATTATGGATGAATTGCTCAAATGCTGACTCTGAAAGGTGTTGGGTGAACTGACATTCCCATTTTTCTTCAGGTGCTGCTGATGGCGTGGGTCCAGGGACCCCAGTGTGGCAGAAGTTTCTAGGCCAGGGGCTGGCAAACCTCTTCCAAAAAGTGTTTCAAGTGAGGCAGTCCAAGCGCTGAATCTCCCACCCAGAAGGGCCTGCTTCGCTAAGTAAGAATTAATACTTATCATCTGCCCGGACTTATCTATCTCATATTAATTACAAGCACAGCGTTTAACTTAAGTGAACCATTCGGCCATATGAGCAGCAATATTCAAGCTATCAATTTTATGGCACCGCTCAGGAAAATGCAGCAATACATCATCCCGCCCAAAATACAAAGGTCAAATGATATTAATTAATGCAGCGACACAACTGGCTGCAGCTAAATGGGCATTCTTGATTATGGCTCCTTGATTGAGAACTAATGCCTCATTAATCTTAAACATATCAACCTGAGAACATCAGAGAAGTCAAATAGAATAACGGCCAACATTTCAATGAACACAGCCTCATGCTTGCTGGGTAAGGAGGCACATCCTACAGACATGGCTGTGTTTTCCACCTCCTTCACCCAGATGGATTTACTGAGAGCTTCATAAAGAAATAGGCTTGAAACTCTGTCTCTCTTTCATACACACACACACACACACAGTATTTTCAAATAGGCAGGCAGACAGGCACTTTCTCTCTTGTGCTTTCCACTTACATGTTACAAAAAGAAAGAGAAATTGATGGGCTTATATGGCTCCAAGCCCAGTGAGTAATGTTCACTTTGAGATCCCTGTATCCACATACCTCTACTTATTTATCATTGTAAGTGGACGGTAGAAAGAGACCAGAAGACAGAAGGTCACTGGTTCAACCTTGTGGGCATGGCGTGCTCTGTATCCAGTTTAGATAGGACGGTCCTTGTGGGTCTGAGAGGGCCTGGGGCTGAGAGAAAGGGGAACAGCAAGTTCAAACCTAGAGTCCCCCCTGCCTGGAACACCCATGTCCTCATACTGAGTCAAGTTGGGGGATGTCTGCTGATGTCTCGAAGTCTTCCTAGCATCTCTTGACAGTGAATTTTAGTACCTATTTGGATTCCTAGAGAAACAACAGTGAAAAACCCCAACACACACCTACACATGCATGGCCACAAAGGCTCAGTGATTCACACTAACTACACGAAGGTCATCTAACAAGCTGCAAGTTGGAAATTACTGTTCAGAGGAATTCAGACTTGTATATTTTCATTGTACACAGTACTTAGTGATGGCTAAGAAAGGGTTACCCAATAGCAGCCTCACTTTAATGAATAGATCAAATTTGAGTCAATTACACAAGTAGATTTTGTTGAAGAGTTGCCTAAGCAATGCTAACCTTTTCTTTCCTCTACTGCAATCCATGCGGCAGCTGCATCCTTTGCACATAAACAGAGTGTTCTAAAGAACTTGAAATCTCTGTTCTTTGCTGAAGGATGTTATTCTCCTTATTTCTCTCTTTTTTAAGGTTCTTTTTAAAAATATTTTGTGTCTAGGTAAATTCAGCTCAATCCTGTTCCTAAAGATCACAATTTGGTGGAGGATTTTTACATTTCATCTCTCTATATATTTAAGCTCAACCCTTAGCTTTTACTGTGCAGAGTACCTACTCTGTGGACAGTTCACGATTCATTTTTTATCCCAGCATTTCTTTCTATTTGATTCACGCTCGCCTGTGTGTGCCTGGCAACTAATGTTAACATGTGGTTACATGTTTTTAACTGTGACAATAATGATTTGCTACTTTTAAATGTCTTCCATACCTCAGGTGCTCGAGCTTCATATACATCCTGCCTGATTTCCTAACCATGCCCCCAGATAGGTACTAAAACTCAAAGAGGTTAAGAGCCTTCTTTACCAAACAGAACAGTGTTGATTATTGGATGGGTTATCATCTGCCCACCTCAGTCCAGCTCCTAAGGCAAGCTCATCCCCAGAGCACACTTCCCCACAAAACCAAAGAAGTGAAAGACCTTTAAACAAAAGAAAACCCAGAAACTCCCCAGTAATTCCCCCCAAGCTAAATAGCAACATCTTTTCATATAGATGCCCCACCACGAGCACTGAGTGCAGAACACCCGACTCCTATCGGGCTGCTCTGCACACTCCTTACCAATAACTAATACTTCATAAAGGTCTCCTGAGACATTAATCTAAACAAACTAGAGGCTAATTGCCATTTCCCAGCACAGACCTGCAATGGTGATTATTCTTTAATTCTTCCTACATGCTGCCAGCTCAGGGCACACCACTCTGCTCTACAACCATGAGCTGCAGCTCACCAGTGGGCAGGGAAAGGGGCAAAGTCAGACCTGAGAGTCTGGATTCAGATCATGAACATCTACCTCCTGATGGTCCAGCGCTAGGGCCCTGGCATTCCTCTGTAAATAGGGAATATTAAAAATCAGTCTGAGGGTCAATATAATACAAAATATTGTCACCCTACAGTCATGTCCCAAATGGTCTGTGTTCAATAATGGGGGGAAAAAAGAACTTCAGTGGGAGATTTACCCCAAAACAGGACTCCTCTCCAAGCCCCCTCTCTCCCACTTCCTTCATACACCAACTTTGATGATTTCCATGCCTCTGTCCAAAAAGACACAGCCTATGTGTTCTTTCTCTCTTTCTCCTCCTGTTTATGCACTGAAAGAACCAGGCTGGCTGCAGAGGAAATCTCTTAGGAAGGCAGAGAAAGGGAAGAAACTGAGTAAGTCAAACCAGAATCCAGTTACTGGGAGCAGGAAGGCTGAGGACTCTCAAATGTGAATCAGGCTGGTCACAGCACTTATGTGAAACAGTCCAGCCAACGTCCAGCCCGTGGCGAATACTGTTATGATCACAGCCCAAGGTCAGCTGGTTCCCCTCAGTGATGGCCAATGGGAGCCTCTATGTGAGCTGGCCTTCTCATCTGCTCTAAAGCAGGGGTGTTGGGTGTGTCTGTGTGTGTGTGTTGGGGGGTGTCATGTCTCACAAAGAGCTCTGTTCTGGGGTGCTATCTTCTACCTGGATGACTTAGCAAAGGACCATTGTCATAACCAGCATAGGCTGGGAAAACCAGTGCAAGGCAAGTAAATGAGATCATTTTCTCCACCCTCAAAGAAATTTCAACTCATCTCTGGATGACACCATCTCTTACGGGTTGGAGGTGGAAAAGTGCAGAACAGAATGAGAGGCGTCCTCTGCCCATGTTCCTCATGCCACCAGCACCCACAAAGTCAGTGAACCTCTGCGGAACCAGGAGCCCAGTCTCACCTTCCTGTCCCCAAATCCCAATTCTTGAAGCAGATAACTTTGGACAAAACATTTCATTGTCTCTGTTTCCTATAACATGCAACACCCAGTGTTTGTTAAGCATTAATTACTGCTAGGTTCTTCATGTACATTCTCTCATTTCACAGGGAAAACCTCAGTAAATTGTCTTCCCATTAAAAAAAAAATTAAACTGAAGCCTACAGAAGGTAAGTAACTCACCCAAGGGCACACAGCTGGTCCAAGGCAGAGGTGAGATATGAAGCACAGCCATCCCAAACGAAAGTGGTGTTCTCTGTACCATGCTACACCCCTGACGCTCCAAAGAGCTTCCCTAGACAATTCCTAAGCCTCTGTAAGCTGTGACCATGCCTTTAAGCTGAGTTTCATATGAAACACTGGAGAGAAGGCAGGGCAAGGAATTCTCTCTGAATCGCTCAGACCCCAGATCTCCAGGGATGCCACCATGACAGGCACACCCAGGGATGCCACCCCTGGCCTTCGACTCCCCCGGCTCACTCTCTCCTCTCAGGTAGGCTTTAGATGTACTCACAAGGACACCAGGCTGGCTCGCACCCCTCCCTCTCTCAGGCTTCTAGGTGCAGCTGTATGCCTGGACTGCGTGGCGGGCAGGGGCCAAAGGCATGTAGTTCTGATCCAAATGGCACTGTCCTTCCTCAAAGAGGGAGTGTGGAGTAACTGGTAAACAGACCTAGGACAGCAATCCATCCCAGTCAGAGAGCACCTGCCTCCCCAAAGTAAGTAGTTTATATTAAAGACAGAAATATTAGAGGCCCTGATAATGTTATCATAAGGTAATCACTTTGAATTAGGATAATGGCTGTGTCCAACTCCTTATTGCATTTATTTTGAATATCACATTCTTTCAACTCTCATTATTTTAATTATGTTCAATTACAGACATTTGCATATGCTTTATCATGGATATTAGTGAGGGGAAAAGACTTCCCTGAGTTAAATGATGAACAGATAATCCATATTATATTACACTTGCACCTCCTGGAAATTTGATTTAGCTACAGCCCAGAGAGAGGTCCCAAGACAGATGCTGATTTGAATCAAGTCTGAGTTTCCCGTCATGATGTGGGGACCATGAGTGCAGAGACAGTCACTCGGGAACTGAACTAGAGGTGGTGAAGGGCTAGGGGCTGGAGTGAGGCAGATTCCAGGCTTGATTCTGGCTGTGTGGCCTCAAGAAGGTCAAGCACCCGTGAAAGAAAAAAATTTGATCAACTGGATCTCATCAAAATGAAAAGCTTTCACTCTGCAAAAAGATCCTATAAAGAGGATGAGAAGAAGAGTTATGGACTGGGAGAAAGTATGTGCAAACCACGTACCTCACAAGGGAATAGTATTTCAGATATACAAAGAACTCAAAACTCAACAGGAAAGAAAGAGCCGTCAAATTAGAAAACAGGTGGAAGACATGAACATTTTGCCAAAGAATGTATATACACATGGAGGATAAGAATATGAGGAAATGATCAACAGCATGAGCCATAAGGAAATGCAAATTAAAGCCATAATAAGATAACTACAACCTATAAAAATGGCAAAAAAAATCATAAGCATAATAATAGTAATGACAATACTGAATACGGGTAAGGATGAGAGAAACTGGATTACTACTCACACATTGCTACAGGGAGTGTGAAATGGTACAAACCCTCTAGAAAACAATTTGGCAGTGTCTTGCAAACTAAACATGCAATTATATGATCCAGCAAGTGTCTTTTGGGCATTTATACCAGAAAAATGAAAACTTCATGCAGGAATTATATCTGAGTGAGAAAACCCAATCCTAGAAGTTATATAATATGATTCCATTTCTACGACATTTTTGAAATGACAAAATTTTAAATGGAGAACAGATCCTGACTGCCAGGACTGTAGGGCTGGGCTTGGGGTGAAAAGGACGTAAATGTGGTTACAGAGGAGACCCTTGTAGCGGTGGAACGATTCATTAACTTACATATACTATAATTTTGCAAAAGGTTGATTTGAGGAAAGTTGATAACTTAAACTCAGTCCCTCTCTATGTATGTGTATTTTTAAATTAAAACTGCATGTAAATCTACAATCATCTCAATAAAAATTTTGATTGAAAAATAGTCTTCTGGTGGCACAAAGGGCCCTATTATTTCTATAAAAAGGAATGTGTCCCGTATATTGGTGGATACTGATGGATTCCTGAGTCTACATGAAACAGTGGCACAGTCTTGCCTTGGCCTCATCCTTCCCGGACCTTAGTACTGTTGCTGAGCCATCCTTGTCGAACTGGGGCAGCATCTGGCCTCCCAAGTGTCCCCCCTGAGCAGCCACGTGTTTCATCTTCCCCAGGGAACCCACTGCAGCAGCTGACTGTGCGGCGGATTCTTGCCTTTGGAGCCCGCTTGCATCCAGGTGGCCAGGTGTGTGCAGCTGCCCAGAAGTTACAGACAGCTTCCCAACCGGCAAGACAGAGGGAGGGTGCTACTGGGGAAGCCCCGGGCAGGGCAGCTAACTCCGTTTCACCTGGGAGGCCACCGGAGCCGTCCTGTCCTCTGGCTGCCTGAGTTTGGACTTCATCTCTGCTCTTACCAGCCTGTGTGCCTTGAGCACATCACTGAACTCCTCTGCACTGCATCTCCTCATTTGTGAAAATGGGAATAATAACAAGTACCGTATAGGATTGTAGGAAGGCTTAACTGAATGAATTACTGTGGGTGAAGCACTCAGCCCTGTGCTGACCCATAGTTAGATGATACAAGAGTGAGCTGCTATTACTCCCTCCTCAGGTTGTTCCAAGGGTTAAATAAGTGATTGGTATGCATGAAACCTTCAGCACAGGGCCAGCCCTATAGCGAATGCTTAGTCGGTACATAACGGTTCACTATTATGACCAAGACTGGATAATAATTTGAGAAATTAATAGATGCTTCCCTCTTCTCCCTAAAGTTTTCCTTTTTCTTTCCTTCCATTTAAGTAGTGCATTGCTTCAGGGAAGCCAACTTTACTACAAATAATTCCTTAACTGTCTTTGGTCTCTAAAAGCATAGCCCTCTAATAGGGGGAGAGGCACAGCTATGGGGGAGCAGGAAAGAAATGGGGTTTCTATCCTCCTTTCCATGAGAAAGGTGCCCTGGCTTGGTGACGCAGGAGAAGGAGGAGGGTGAGGAAGGGAAGGGGGAAGAGAAGCAGGGGTGGGAAAGCCTGAGCTTCCTACTAGAGCAGCCAGACCCAGACACCCAGCCCCAAGGCCTTGCCCCTCTGAGAAGCCACTGTTGAGAACACCCATGCCTTCTCGTGTGGAAGAAACAATCGAATCCAATCTAATTCTGAACCTTATGACCCCTGGGGGTTGGGAAGCTGAAACCAGGATGGAGGTTAAATTTCCTTCAGCCCAGCAGAATGGGGGTTCAGGGTCGGTGATGAGACTGGTCAGAGAGAACTAAGGAGACGTTTGCTGAGCACCTGAGCACGTGAGCCGATACCCAGAGCACATGAGCTGATAGCCAGAGCCTTGATGCCGGTGTTCTTACATCACTAGCGGTGGTGCCCCGGCTGGCCGAGGCTTGCCTCCTCCTACCCCATTGTCCCCTGTCTCTTAAGGCGAACGGCCATGAGTCCACGCCAGGTCACCCGCCCTTATTCCTTTTTCCTCACGCATGCCTTTGGAGACTGTTAAGCCCTATTAGGCGACAGAACCAGATTTTCCCGAGGAAGAGCTCCATCTCTGAGTGGATGTGCAGGAGCTGTCAAGGAGCAGTTCTCCCCACCCACTAAGCTTTTAAAACGAGTGAAGTGCCACCCTCCCTAATTACCCAATTCAGTGGTTCACACAATGGACCTGCCACTTTCTGAGGATTTCTGACATGCCTAATTCCCGGAGGCCTCTCAGCTCTGACAGAAGGCATCTGGGGTACTGGGAAGAGCGGAGCTGGGAGGGTGCAGGCAGTTAACTGGAGAGACGGAGACGCAGGTGAGAAGTGCAGCTGCACTTGCCCTCAGGTCATCCTCGTAGACACCAGGACTGGAAGAGACCCCAGAGACCCTCTTTGTAACCTTCTCACCCGACAGAGGGGGAAACTGAGGCAGGGACATGCCTGGACTTGGCTCTCTGGGACTGTAAGCCCGGGCAGGCCTGCATGCATTCATGCAACGTTTTGTTCACTTAAAGCGATCGTTTGCCAGATGTGGTTACAATGTGGAATAAAACTGAATACACATTCAAGGTACTTATATTCTTTTTCTAGTAGAGGGACAGGAAATAAACTTATATTCTGATGGGAAATTCTATAAGGAAAAACAGGACAGGGGAAGGAGGAGAGAGAAATGAAGAAGGGGTTGCTAATGAGGCAAGATGGTCAGGACAGGCCCCAATGGTGACAGATTTGAGCAGAGGTCCATTTGAAGAAAATGGGTAATCATGTGAATGGGAGTTCTGGACACAAGAGGATTAAAAAAAAAAAACATGTGCAAAGGCTCTGAGATGGAAACATACTTGTCTCCTTCGACTATTCCCAAAACAACTTGGAAGACAGCGTGGCTGAAGTAGAGTGTGCTGCAGGGAGGTAGTAGGAAAAGACAAGTTTACAGGGGGTAAGGGAGTCAGATGCTGGGGACACTCATAGGCCACTGTACGGCCTCTGGTTTTTTATCCTCCATGAGAAGGAAACTCAGGGTTTTGAGCAGAGGTGTTTTGTGACCTGGCATTTCATTGGTCTGGCTCAGATACCTTGGGTTCACAAAAATCCTTTTAGATCAGAGCCTCTCATCTTTAGCCCTATTGACATTTCGAGCTGGACAATTTTTTGCGTGGGGGCCATTCTGTTTAGAAGCCTCCCTAGCCTCTATCCGCTGGACCCCAGGAGCAGTTCTCCAACTGTGAACGACCAAAAATATCCTCACACATTTTCAAATGTTCCTTGAGAGGCTTCTAATGGAGAACTACTATTTTAGAACAACACGTGACTTGCAAAAAAGAAACAATCCAATCCAGTAGTTCCCACACCTTATTGCACATATTTTGGGCAGGTTTTCACATTTTCTTGAAATAATACATTGAGGGGCATGACCCCAGATCTACAGAACCACTCTCTCCAGGGCACAGTGCCCAGAATCTGCACGGATAACTGCTCTCCGGGTATACGGCCCCATGAAGCAACCCAGTCCCTTTCCAATCCCTGTTTTCCTATTGTCTCTACACATGTTGCTGCGCCTATACTATTATTTAGTCATATATTTCCTTAAATGGGCCCATTCCTTTAACTGAAGATTGATTCGAAAAAGGGAAACTCCGCATCAGTAGTTCTCACACTAATATCAAAGGTGTAGGAACCATTGGGCATCTCGTGAACATGCATGTAGCCTGGGATGGGGTCTGATTCACATTTCCAGTGAGCTCCCAGGAATGCAGTTGGCTTTCAGATGATAATCTGGCTTCTGAAACTCTGCGTCACTTCCAGAAATGGAAACTCCTTGTCGAGCAGAGAAGGTAGTCATAAAAAGCAAAGACAAAGCCATGTCAGACTGCAGGGAGGGCTGTTGCCTGCCGAGGCTCTGAGTCTAATAAGGTCTGTCCCCTCCAGTATTAAATGGGGACATTAGCAAGGCTTCGGGAGGCATTGAATTCACACACATGAGTTTCCAACTGCTATTCCCACCTTGTGACTACCAGGAGAACCAAAAGGGAATGAAATTCTCTTATTATGTTATTTAATGCCACGTCTCTGTCCTATCAAAAGTTATCCTAAATACCTTCTAAAAGCACCTTGCAGATCCCTCAGTCTGAGAAATGCTGACCTAGTCCAATTCTTCCCACTAAAGAGCTAGGGCTGCAGAGATATCACTGCTCAGTGCCCCATGAGGAGCTGATGAAACTGTCACCTCCTCTTGGCTCTCCTGTCTGTCACTCCAAGACCAGAGTGAGCATTGTCTTCTTCAGGGCCCTGACACACCTGAGGCTCCCCATCCCCTCGATACCTTCTGCATTTCCAGCCAGTCTCACTAGGGCCAGGTCCCATCTGGCTGGGCAGGCATTACCATCTGTACTGCCCTGCAGAATCCTGCCCCTGTGCATGCGGTGACCTGGTCGCCTATCCTGCGGGAGGGAAGAAGTCGATTTCGAGATGGCAATCACTTTAGCCAAGGGAGACACAAACAGTGGTACGAGGCATTAAAGCATTTTAACACTTGACCTTTATGTCCCAAGTTAAATAAACAGAATTGCTTATGATGGCTGGGATTGCAATTCCTGCCTCTCAGAGGGGCTGTCTGTTGGAGGAAAGAAGTCCATGCTCCCAGAAAGAGGGAGGTGGATGGGGCTGATCAGACACTTTTCAGGAGTCCCTTGGTCATATGCCCCATGACAGTCTGGGATCAAGTCCAAGCTCTACCACTTGCCACCTGTGTGTGGGACCATAGGGTATAACAGAACCTCACACCTTAATTTCCTTATCATGAAACTTACCTGAAAGAACATGAGGATTAAATGGGGGCATTACACATAAGGCACTATCACATAGAACATGCTCACTTATTTAGCTATTAAGGTCTTAGCCCCTCAGTTTGTTACACACTGAATGAACATTTCCTCTCTTGGAATAAAAAGAAGGACATAACAAAATAACCAATGTTGACTGTTGAGTATTGCTCTCAAGAGGATTACATTGTAATCTGATGGTGGCGCTAACACCGTGAAGGAAGGTGGGGTCCTCGCCTGCGCATGTCCGCCTCTCCAGGCTGGAGGTCCTGCAGGACCATCTGCATCCCTGCTGGAGGCTCTTCTTGCCTCACACTTCAGAATGGACAGCTGACTGAGCCTGTCTCTGGCAGAGCAGCTGGGCTTGTCCTCCGTTAGTGTTCTCTCCTCTCATGCTAAGCGGCAGCCTTGTAGCTTCTCCCAGAAGCTGGAGGCTGTTTCCAGGGCCAAAGGTGAGCTTACAGTCACCTGGTCGCCATGGAAACCAAAGCACTGTCATGCTCTCACCAGAGTGACTTGGCAGGGCCACGAGTACGTGTCTCTCCATTTCAAACTAATCTCCCCCGCACATGTCTCCCTGGAGGAGTATTAGCAGGGATCACAGCAATGAGGCTTTTGCACTGACCACCGAGGGCAGGGAAGGTCTCTGTGGAGGCATCTGCAAGGTGGGCTGGCCCGTGAAAACCCACAGAGGCTTCCAGCCCTCTCCTTGGATACAGACCCGCTCCAGAGTTCCACGGGCCTGCAGAGGAGCAGCGAGGAGCAAGCAGCAACCGTTTTCCAAACTCCCTGGAGCTTTTGGAAGGTGCAGTGACATCCGTTCAGCCCACACAGCACAGCTACAAAGCCCAGTCCAGTCCAGGAGGGACCCAGACTTCAGCTTACAAGACAACCACCCGACATGTTTGTTGCTGTTCATGCTCCTGCTCTCTGACGGTAGCGATTCTGATTCATTGGTCTGAGGTGGCCACGGGAGTCTATGCTTCTGACCATCGCCTGCGTGATCCTAATAGAGATGATCACAGGTCGCACTTGGAGAAGCACAGGTGTAGGACGAAGAAGAGAAGAACCTGAGCTTCAGCAGAGTTCTGATCCCATGCTGCATCTAAGTTACTTTATTCTCTTGACCAAGATCTCAATGTCCTTAATAAGAGACTTGGGTCACATTTGCATTTCCTGATGCTATTCTAAGGGACTTCACTCCCCCGACTCCTCAAAAAGAGGTTCTAAAGCCAAATAGTTTGGAAAGCAGTGTTTATTTCACCACTCTCTGGGACACACCAAAATTGTTTTAGCATAAGAAAGACTGGGAAGTCCTGCAGTAAAAAAGAAAAAGCCTGTCATATTCTTTTCAATGTTTTCCTAACTTATGTGCTCACAGAACTCTTTTTATTTTCTTTTACACTACGTGTTACTAAGGTCTCCTGGGATACCTGATTTGGTTAATGGTGGGCTAGAAAATAATAACAAATATTAATAATTAATTTTGACTGAGTAATTACTGTGTCAAGCCCTTACGTACATCATCTCATTGAGTCATACAACTATTTTGCCCAAATTGCAGACTGCAGAACCTGGAGCCCCTAACCTAAGAATTCCACTGTTGACCTTAAATCATACTAGGAGCTGCTCAAACACTGGCAAAGAGCAGCGACAGTGACATTAGGGCTTCTGCTCTAAAATTGATTGCAGATAAAGCAGCTTTCTGGACTCAGGAAACATAGCAGAAACTGGTTCAGAAAAGAAAAAAAAAACTTAGCAGAGCATGTGGAAACAGACTGTGACAGAGAGAATCTGGATGCTGAAGTTTCAAGGGCCAAGCTTGAAACTATAAAACAAAGCCCTAACTTTTGGAGTTATCAGCACACTGGGTTTTAGGTTTTTCCCTTCACTATCACGTTAGCTTCTGAGTAATGTAGTTACCAGGCACCCAGCTCCCGATGTATCACATTAATGCATTATCAGAACCGGCTGTTGCTCTAATGATATGGAAGAAGGATGAAGGGCTGGGGTGATGTATTGCCCCAGCGTACTGCAAAGGAGGAATAAAGCAGATCCCGGGCAGGATAGCGATGTGGTTAGGAAGTCAAGATTGATTTATCAGGGGCATCCCAAGCTGGCATCAGGGAAGGGGAGTCGGCTAGGCTGCTGGAATTTATCAACATAATTATGTGCTGTGATTTATTAAGTACTAAACAACAAAGGCATCAAAGGCATTTTTTCGTTGTTGTTTGGGCTTACTTATTTTTTTAAAAAAAAGGAAAGATGACCTTTTTTTGTATTTCTGTTTTTTTCTTTTAAATGATTAAGTTCCTCTATGCAGCACTTATGAATGATGAAGTCTTTAAGTAAAGGTAAGATGTGGGTTCAGATGACTCACCTTTAAACAGGTATGTTTCTCTCCATGAAGGGAAATAAGCCCTCACCAAGTTCCCCCTGACATGCTACTCTTTGAAGTTCCCATCGCATCAGGGACAACGGAAAGAGTTGAGAGCTAAATGGAATTTGGCTAGCATATAGAAGTGTAAGAGCAGCCACAGAGATGAAAATGACTGAGAGTCCACTCTATTCCAGCCATTGGGCTAAGCCCCTCATGCCCATCATCTCATTTTATCTGCATTATAATTCTGTGAGGTAGGTACTACTACCGTTCCCGTTTTATAAGTGAGGAAATTAAGACTTCAGTGATGTTAGATGAACTTAACCCAAGATTATCTAGTCAGCAGTTCAGCTGATGATTAAAATACAAACCCATATGGCCCAAGAGTTCATGCCTGTCATTCATGCACCTGCCCGTCAGTTAGTATTTACTGGGCACTACAATACGCAAGGTATAGGAGATGAAGCCATGGTGGAGAATGGCCGAGTCCTTTGAGTGTGCAACATAATTCTAATGGAAAAAACTGATTCTATCATTCTTGCTATAAATGAATGAGCGAACAAAGAGGCATTTGCACAAAACTGTAAACTCTCAGTTTTAAGGAAACAATGTCTTAGAAAATAGGCTGGTGAACAGCAGTCAGGGAAAAGAGTTCATCTGTGATATAAATCTTATTGCTCTTAACCATCAAAGACACGAGGATTTGATCAAATGCACATCTTAGAATCCATCCAGATATTTTCCAATGGTCCCTCCCTTTCTTCTATGCCTAATACCTATTAGGACCAGTCAAGTTCTCTCTACCACTCCTAAGCATAGGTAGTCACATTTGTCGATATCATAAAAGAGGAAACAATATTCATAGGCTTGTCTCTTTACAGGGGACACTTGACTCTTCAGCCTGCTGCCACACCCCCTGTGTGCATCTCAGGGCAGCTGATTTGTTGGCATGGTCTGTTCAAGACCCTGCCACAGTTATTTTTTACCCATTCTCATACTTTCTGTACATACACAATACCAGCAGGAATGACTCATGCAGAGCCTTGTTTTTTATCTGTGCAAGATCCAGGGAAACTGAAGTCAGTGTTGCACAAACTTCTGCAAACATTTCAGGTTGACCTTCTTCCCCTGCTACTCAGGCATCCAAATGGCCAGGAGTGTGACAAGTAGATAACAGACCCTCCAGGGTGGAGAGGCTGAGGATGATGTACAGCCCAGTGTGGGGAAGTTACTAGAGGAAACAGTACAGTATAGGAAGTCCTGAGACATCTGGAGGCCAAATGATGAGGACATCTTCCCATCTCCTGGTAAGCTGTCCCCTGGTCCTTTGCTGTTTCCCTATAGCCAAGTATTCTGGATGCCTTATCTCATCCAGCCGTCCTGTAACCTTTTACTCATAGCTAAAGGGTTCTCCCTAAGGGCCAAAGTCTTTTAACATTCCCAGAAGCAATCTAATTTTAAGAGAGAACTCGGGAATACTTGATGGAACGAATGGTGGTTTCTCAGGCACTCAATGAGAGGCAGATTTCAAAACAGAGAAACATGTCTATCACTGTTCAGATCATGCACTATTAATGGTCAGCTACATCGTCTAGTTTTTAAGACTTATTCTGGATTTTGTTTTCCATTAAGGCCTATGGAAATAATATTTATTCTAGGAACCCACTTAGCAACTGTATTAGTCAGGGTTCTCCAGGGAAACGAAACCAATAGAATATATATATTTAGAAAGAGATTTATTATAAGGAATTGACTCATGTGATTATGAAGACTGACAAGTTCCAAGATCTGCATAATAGGTTGACAAACTGGAGACTCAGGGAGTCATTGGTATAAGTTTCAGTCTGAATACAAAGGCCTGAGAACCAGCAGAACCGATGTTCTAGTCTGAAGGCCAGCAGGCTCAAGATGCAGGAAAAGCAGATGCTTCAGTCTGAATCAAAAGACAAGAAAAAGCCCTTACCAGGTTTGAAGGCAATCAGGCAGCAGGAATTCTCTCTTACTCGGGGAAAGGCCAACCTTTTTTTACTAGCCAGGCCTTCAACTGATTGGATGAGGCCCACCAACATCAGAGAGAGCAATCTACTTTACTCAATTTACTTACATAAATGTTAATCTCACCCCAAAACATCCTCCCAGGAACACCCAGAATAATGTATGTCCAAACATCTGGGTACCCCAGCCCAGTCAAGTTGACACACAAAGTTAACTATCACGGAAACATAATGATACAAAATAAAAATAAATCCAAAATGGTGCAGAATGTTTTCCAGATCATAGAGGTCCTTTGTCTTTTTTGACTCTAACTGAGGGTAAGAAGCATTATCCCATTTTACTGTGAGGGGAACTCTGGCTTAAATAGTTTGATTAAGTAACTTATCCAATGGCTCCAGAGCCATTGCATTAGCAGCAGAGTCTAATTTATGACACAATTCTAGTTTCTTGCTTTCCTTAAAACACAATAATACTCTATATCATAATAAACTTAACACCCCAGAAATGACAGATAATTTGGCACCAAAGGGAAAAGACTGAGTCACATTTTTTCATCCTTGAAACATCCTGAGAGCAAGGATCCCCAAGCTAAGTACTTCCTGCTTCTCTCATGCCTATGAACCCCAAGACTTCCTTTTGCTGAGGATAACTTCCCAACATGATGTTATTTTCTCTTACATGGTGAGGCCTACTATGTGAACCTTGACTGCCTTGGCTCAGAAGCAGTTCAGAGATAGGTCCTGAGGTCTTCACTCTGGCTATTACAATAAAATTCCTTGAGAAAAGGCATTCACTGCTCAATTCCCAGAGCACTGTGCCTAACACACAGTAAGTCCTCAATAAATGTGTTCACTGAAAGACACCTGGATTTGAGAAGATAAATACATAAAGGGAAAAGGCAAAGGATCATGTCACCTCACACAGGGATCCTCCTTTGGTCTAAATGTGGCAAGCTAGGACAAAAATGTCTCCTTGTGGAGTAAGCTGGGCCAGGAAAAAAAATCTGGGTATAAAACTGTTCCCAAAAGAAAAAGAAAGAAAAAAACAAAAAAAAAAACTGTTCCCAATATGTGGTTTACAGTGCATTAATAACACTTGCTTAGTAACAATGACTGTACTTCATACTATGGTCCAACCAATTCTAAGAGAGAATGAAAAATGAATACACAGTAGTGTGAATACTGACTGCAGGCATATCTTGCTGTTGAAATGAAAATGTGGCTACAGAGTCATGGACCTCAAGTTCTTGCTGTTATCATTGTCATTTCAGTCCATGTGGTAGGGTTCTTTCCCTAAAAAAGGGAGAGAGCCCTGTAAGACAATGATTTTGTACATGTGAGCCAGCTTCTAAGCCTTCTTTCACTCTCATTAATAGTTTTATAGGTACTTATTTGACTTGGTTGATTCCAAATTTGTCTTTTTGACAGACTATAAAATTGATCAGGACAGGTATTCAAAACCTAAATAATGTCCATTATTTGTAGTGGCAATATACCCTGGTAATCAACAGAGCAGTCTGCCATGGTTTTAATCTCCAATTAACGGCCAGTAGCAAGCCACTTACCCTCTGGAGTTTCAGATTTCCCATCAGAAACGTGGATAATATTACTGAGAAATCTGGAAATACGGTGACAGCAGGAGCAACGCAGTTTCTGATTTTTTCCAAAATTCCCACATTAAAAATACACAGAGTAATGAATTAATAAAAGTAAAAGATAGAAATTTATGACAAATCATAAAATGTCTATATGAATGTCAAAATATAAGCAGGTGGGGACAACACATCAACATCCCCAACACTTGTATGTTACCAACATCCATCTGAGAGGAAACAGAAGGAAACAACAGGTCATGTGCCAGACTTGACAAAAGGAACCCCAACATGACCAACAGTCTATCACTGGAATGTGTGTTGTGTCAACTTGAGAACAGCAGCTGAAACTAGGGAGGATATTTCCCAATCCAATGGTGGATGAGTACAATGCATCTCTGGTAAGATATGAAGGGGCTGAAGAGGTCTAGTTCTTGTAAACTTCAAAAATGACCAATTAGGCCTACTTCCAGGACCATGCCATACTGAGAAGACATTGCTAGAAATGAGCTGAGAAAGGACAATAGAGATGAAGGAAAAAGAAAGTCCAAGAAAAAAATGAGAAAGGGAAAAAGAACCAGGACAACACAGAGAGCAAGCCAAAAAAATTTTTTTAACTATGTGGGAAGAAAAGCAGAAGAGGGAGCTCTGTGAAGTTAGAAAGGCCAACTAAAATAAGGCTCTTTCTAAAATGTCATGAAATAAATCTCACATAAAAAGGAGCAATGGAAAAGAATCATGAGAATGTCTCCTACAAATTTATTAAAAGAACAAAATGATAGAATAATGAGCCAAGCAAAATCCCCACAGGTAACAAAAACATTCCAGGTAGACACTGTTAAAAAATAAAATCAACATTGTCATGTACTCTTTTAAACCATGCCTAAATGCATTAAGAAAGTGATAGGAGATATGGAAAATAGCATCAATCAGCACTAGGAAAGTTTAGAAATGAAGCAACAGAATTCAAGAATTACAAATAAAAGAAAAAGTGATTTTGGCAATGTAGAGTAAACTGTAAAAAACTCGAGGACAAATAAATATCAAAATAATGCCTCTGGAGAAATAAAGAGATGTTTAAATGCTACTGTGTAACCCTCCAGAGCTCTTTTCCCCTCTGATCCAGCAACTGGCAGTGCTGGAGATGATAACTTCTCTGTCCCCTTGGATTACCCTAATGCCAACCCACAACAGACATGGAATGTGAGCAATAACTAAACCTTTGCTGCATCATGCTGTTCGGACTTGGGGCTTATTTGTTGTTGCAGTGTTCCCTAACCTATACTGACTGATACAGGCATCTAAAATGTACTTAGATAAACATGCAGATTCTCAAGAGTCTTTTTAAGCTGTGATGTATCTTATAAACTTTAAAATACATTTCAAATGTGAATTCACATATATTGCAATTAACGATACATGACACAATTGTAAATGAGTAAAATATCATTCATTCTTATCACATTAACACTTTATAAATTCATAAATGGAGACAATTACTTGCCAAGCATTAGAAGACCATATGGAGCTTAGGTCTCTGACCAGAGTCTCAAAGATAAGCTGTATTGAGTAAAAAGAATTTCTTTCTCTCAAGGGAGCATATCATTATCATTGTTGATAAAATCCCTCACTTCTCATATCTTATACCTGAATTACTGAGAAGGAAATAATACAATTTCAAATCCAAAGGTTAGGCATACTATACATATTATGTTTTATTATATCTTACACTTTATTATAACCACTATTAATAATAGGCACCTTCTGTTTTCTATTAGCCACAGTTCTGAGTGCTTTATATATAGCAATGAACAACATATGTTCAGTGATGAATGAATGAATGAATGAATGAATGAAAAGAGATTTGAAAAGGCTATTGAACCTGGACCAGTGGAGACAAAGGGGTGAAGATATTCTAGTCAGAGGGAATGATTTGCATAGAAGAAAGGAGATGGGGATATACATGCCACATAAAAGGAAAGTGAATAGGCATGTTTGGCAGGAAATAGAAGTTAGCCTTAATATTATAGATAAAGAGGATTCACAAAAGGCTTTAGATCAGGGAACTGGGATGACAAGCCATTGTTCAAAGAAAATCGTAGTAGCAGGACAAGATAAAAATTAAATTAATTTATATTAAAAATTAAAAATTTTAAATTAAATCAAAAAAATTAAATTAATAGAAATTAAAAATTAAATGGAAATCTCTCTGATATCAGAGATGAGTTAGGAAACTATTGGCAGAGCTCAGCCTTGAAGGGATGTAGGTCATACCAAAGACTTAGGTGTAGAGTGAGTGTGACTAAGTTTTAGCCAATGATATATGGGTTGAAGTGTAATGTGGGACCTCTGGGAAATCTTAAAGGGAGCAGATGAGTCCTTCTTTACCCCTTCATTCGTCTTATTGCCTGGAACGTGCAAGTGATGGCTGGATCTCCAGGGGCTATTTTGCAACATGAGACTATATCCATTCACAAAGGATTGTGAAGCAGAGAGATGGGCGCTCCATACATTCATGGAGCCACCATACTAACCAAGCACTGCCTGCTTCTGAATCTCTTTTACATTCACAGAATGATAAATGTTTACCTTACTTAAGTTACTGTTATTTGGACTTTCTACTAGAAGCAACTGAATGTAGTCCTTCATGATAGGGAAGGTGAGAAAACAAGTGAAGACCTCATACACCAAACAAATACAGTTTGAAGTAGGAGGTTAGGATCTGTGTCCAACCACCTGAGTTAGATTCTGCCTGTACCACTTAGTAATTTTGGAAGTTTAAAGCAAGTACCTCAGTTTCAACAAGGATTTTTTAAAGTGAAATAATGACAGTACGCACCTATTGGATTCTTGGGATAACTAAATGCAACAACTAATGTAAAATGTTCCACATGCTTTGTGGTACAAGTTTTATTAAGTGGTGCTTTAAAAAATAGAGGTAGTGTGCCCAAAGAGAAGAAGCCACACAGTTCTTGAGTAGAGGGGAATGCCCACTTCCGCTAGAAGGTTGGGGGAAACTGAAAAAACTTCTTGGTAAATACATTTCTCAAGCTCATTGCCCCTTTGCAGGACCACTCTGGCGCTGTGAAAGTGAAAAGCACAGAGAAAGTGGTTTTCTTGGCCCTCCTGGCTTCTGGCCACCTCAGTATGGGACCTTTGACCACAATTCCAGTTTCACATCCTATTTAATGGGCTTATGGGCAACACTTTATCAACCGTCTATCAACACCATTGATCTTCATGTTCCAGGAAAAGCAGTTCTGTTGGGAAGAGGCTTTTGGCTTTATTTCTGCATAAAAGGGCCTGATTAAATCAAAGAGATGTTTGGCTTTTCAACATGTTGGGGTTGATAAACAATGACAAGATGGTGAAGGAGGTGGGGCTGGAGCTCTGTGAAGTAGAAAACTCTTTCAGGGAAACCAGGCCACTTCTTTACTCCCCAAACACTTCATGAGGAGCTAGGAGGTTATGAGATATATGAGCTGCTCTATGAAAGGCATGAATCTTTGATTAACACTAAACAAGACAAGAAAAAAGGGGGTAGAAACGCAAACATAGTTATAGCTACATGTGGGGAATATGTGTGAAGATGACATCACAGCTCTATGTTTGCTAAGTTTTGATGTAATAATTCGGGAAAAAAGGGAGAATGGCATATGGGAGAGGCATGGGGCTGGTAATATTATGAAATATGACAGATTTAAGTCATGTTCTCTTACTTAGTATCAATGTGTTTACTGAAAAATGAGTTGTAGTAAGAATTAATAAATAATAATACATATTAATTATACAAATTAATAATAAATAAATAATACAAATTAATAAATAAAGTAATGCAGATGAAAGAGCTTAGTAAACCGTGGGTCCTTCTCATTCTAAAACACTTGCTGATAGGCTTATGGAGCTAGAGAAAGTCAGAAGAGAAAGCCACCAATGATTTCTCTAAGATCTGCATGCATCTTATTGTTTTTAAGTGAACTTTGCTTTTCCTTGCACATCCTTAAAGCTCAATCTAATCACAATATTTGTTTCTGTTTGGGGTTTGCTGTGTGATTTTTTTTCTCCTTCATAAGTTTAAATAAACTCTGTTTTAGACTTTTTGAAATGTTTCCTGTTTTCTCACCCCTTACCCCCAAAACAAAGAATGTTCCTCTTAGAAAACATCCCTATAATCATCTCTGAACAAGGACGGCTGCTCGATAAAAGGAATGAGGTGTTGTTATGGATTTCATATTTGTGCCCTCCTCCCCCTCACAAAAAAAAAATTCATGTGCTGAAGACCTGACCCCCGGAATGATGGGGTCCTTGAGAGGAGATTAAAATTAGATGATGTCATGACGATGGATCAATGGTATAAACTCCAGTCTGAAAGATGGGCAGGCTCGAGACCCAAAAAGGGCAAATTTTTCAGCTCAAGTCCAAAGGTAGGAAGAAACTGCTGTCCCAGCTCAGTCAGTCAAGCAGAAGTTCCCTCTTGACCTGTTTCTTATATGCAAGCTTTCACCTGATTGGATGAGGTCCACTCACATAAGGGAAGGTAATCTGCTTAATGCAGTTCACCAAGTCAAATGTGAAAATCTCATCCAGAAACACCGTCTCCGACACATTTAGAATAAATGTTTAACCAAATATCTGGGATCTCCATGACCCAAACTGACACAAAATTAACCATCACAATACATACAGTTACTTATCAATTTATCTCAGCAGTATTTACCATATAACGGGTAAGTAAATGGGTTCAATAAACCTTAGCTATTGATATTTTTATCATTACGATTACTCTCAAAAGTCTATTTCTTATTTCTTCCCTGATTCCCAGGATAGAAATGTCTGGGAGAATACAGTTAGTTTTCAGTTACCAAAAAAAAAAAAAAAAAAAAGACTTTTTCTTAGGGTGCTGCTTCATCAAGAATGTGTTCTTTTTTTAAAAAAACTCACTGGCCAAATGCGGCCATTGTTTGGAAACAGTGAGATCCTCCCTAGATTGTAAAGTTAGTCGGCACCCATGCCCCCTTCCTCAACAACTTTCTGGAAATCCTGGCTAATCCTAACGAAGCTGCAGGCAGCAGATGAAGGAAGAATTTAAAACTCAGCCACTGCAGTTGGTCGAGTTCTGGGTTGCAGAGATTAAATAACAGTTCATGGCACACAAAATTGGGGCTTGCTGAGAGTTAAGGGGTGTCACTGACGGCTCTGCTAACTTATGAGTCCTCATTATGTTTCACAGAGCTGAAAAACTCTGCTTAGAACCACAAAAAATAGTGCCCTTTCTGGCCTGGCCCCTTTGAAAGTCATAAATCACTTTAATTAAGAACAGCTTTAATAATGGAGGACTCAAGACACCACACAAGGGTACTGCAAGCATCTATGAAATTACGATGAAAAATTTCCCTGTTGTGTACCCTCCCCAAGATCATTTTCTGCTGGGTTAAGTTCTTCTTTCCCAGCAGAGGCCAGCGGTGGTGCTGAGCAAGGAGCTAGGATACCACCTGCTCATGTCATCTTGTTCCCTGTCCCCACAAGGCCAGAATCAGACCGGAGGATGCTCCACCTGAGGGAGCCTGCCCCATCCCTCCTGGAGTAGGCTTAGCCTGTTCCAAGCCCAGGAAGCTGCCTCCCTCCACTAGACCATGGCCAGGTATTAAATTAAAACTGAGGTATATGCACTAGATCAGGGTTTCTCAGCCTGGGCACTGTTGACATTTAGGCTGGTTAATCCTTTGCTGTAGGGAACTGTCCTACACACAGTAGGATATTTAGCAGCTTCCTGGACTCTATCCACTAGATGCCAGTAGCACTTGCCACCCAGTTGTGACAAGGAGAGATGTCTCCAGACTTTGCCAACCCCAGGGGCATGGTTGCCAGATGTGGCAAATAAAAATACAGTCTGCCCAGTTAAATTTGAACTTCAGATAAGCAACAAATTATTTTCAATGTATGTATGTCCATGCACTCTTTAAGATACAGTTATACTAAAAAGTTATCATCTGAAATGCAACTTTAACTGTGCATACTATATTTTATCTGGTAACCTGACCTGAGGGGCAGAAGCAAATCGTTTTTTTGCTACATGTATGTTTTGAAGCCTAACATTAAAATGCACATCCTGAGACTAGTATATCACTTAAGAATGGGATGACTACCAACACCATTGAGTCTACCCCCATGATCCTATTTCCCTTACTTATCTCCAGAGGTAACCATTTCTTTGGATTTTGATTTTATCCATTCCATTTTACAGGCTTAGTACACATTTATGTATCTTCAAAGGATATAAGAAATCTTACAGAAAAAAATATGTAAGAAGAGTTTTACAATGAAGAGTTCCAAGTCCTTCCCGCTACTGATTCAGATTCTGCAGGTCTGAGTGAGGCACTGAAATCTGCCATTTCAGTAACCATTCCAGGTGGTTCTGCTGCAGGTGGCAGCCGATTACATGCTGGCATACACTGGTGAAAAGGGAACTACACTCAAAGTAAGAAAACTTGAGCTAAATGTCCACCTTTACCTGCAGAGCTTTGGGTAAGTCACTCGCTCGCTCTGATCTGTAGGATGATGGCTCCTCGTTCATAAGCCCATATCACCCCAATTCTCACTCTCCTGGCACTTGGAACTCTGCAGGGCAGGTGTCCACTGCGCTGAGTTTTGCTTGAGGGTAGGACCCCGCCTTAAGAACATCTTTACCCCTGACTCCCGACACTGAGATGAGCATCCAGGAGGTGGCTAATGTTTACTAGATTGAGCAGAAACACAGGCAGAAGAGCTGGGCGAGGTAAGGACAAAATGATCATTGAAAGGCTTCCAATAGTTAGACTTGGGACAATTGAAGCATCAGAAAGAATCATGACAGCAATAGCTATAATATGTTAATAGTAAAAACAAATCTATGAATCCATAATGATACTCAAAATCTAGGCCAGGGGCCTCTTCTTTCCAGAAGAATTCCAGCTAACAAATGTAAAAGGAATGATAGAGTTTGAAAGCCACCAATGTTCAACTACCAGTGTTAAAATTAATTCAAGCAAGAATCATCGGTGGATGCTTGCAGATGTATCACTTCAATCTCTGCCTCTGTGTTGTCATGTGGCGTTCTTCCCTGTGTGTCTCTGTGTTTCCAAATTTCCTTCTTCTCACAAGGACACTAGTCCTTGGATTAGGGCCCACTTTAATCTGGGATGACTTCATCATAGGCTAATTAATCACATCTGCACAGACCCTACTTCCAAACAAAGTCACATTCTGAGGGTTTTGAGGGGAGGTACCTAGAAAACAGGTGTCCTGTTCCTGACCAACGCTCAGCTCTGATGGAGAAGGAGGTCAGGAACCTGGGGGCACATATGTGTTCCAAAAGCCCTGGGTCCCCTTTTCTCCCTGAAATCACAGAAGTCATTGTCCAGTGCAGGACCAGCCATGATACCCATCAGTAGCACGAAAGCCTTCCACAGACTCAGTTGGCCTGGCTTTGTAGGCTCAAAGTATCAGGCAAGATGGTTCCTTTCTCTCCGAAATGGCAACTAGAAGCTGCTTCCTGACAGCACGTCATGGAGTGCGGTGCCACTGCCCCCTTCTCACTGACCCGTCCTTCCTTGGAAGCACATGTGTTGCCAGCCCTACCACCCCCTGCCCATCACCCTTTTATACCTGCCCCTCCTGAGAAGCAGTGGTTCTCGCCAAAGAGTTTCAGCCATGAAAATGTATGAACATATGTCCTCAGCTTCACGGTCAAAAGGGAATCCAATCAAGAACCTGGTGATGCATGTGCAGATTAAAGATTTGTACCATAATGAGCAGAAACATTCAAACTAATAATTACATGAACTCCCGTTACGGGTGGCATGGTAATTACAACAGGCACTTTAAACAAATTTAAAAAGCAACTTATGTTTCCTTTTCCTTCAGGAAGCATGCAATAAGCAGGTGCCACCCTGCACTGCCAGGTGGAGAAACCCCTTAGAAACTGATAGAGTAAAATGAGTGCTGAAGCCCCAATTCCCATTCTCCCAGGATGGCAGGATATTTGTCACAGAGAAGAAAGATGGTGAGAATAACAATAAAATTACCTGAAACCATGATGTACAGCACATGTTTGCAAAGGTGAGTGTCCATCTGAGGGGCATTTGACCTCAGCCTGTCACATCTTCCCCCTTGCCCACTGTGCTCTGGCCTTACTGGCCTCCCTTTTGCAGCAAGAACCCCCACATGAATTCCTGCCCCCAGCCCTCTACACTTGCCGTTTCTCCAGCCTGGAAGGCACACCCCCCACATCTTCCTCAGCTCAGTTATCACTTCCTCTGAGAGGCTCTCCAACCACCTGTGAAGATGCTAACACTACACACCATTTAACTGTCTTCTTGTCCCTTACTTCCCACTTACCACACCTGGTAAGTCATGGGTCTGCCTCCCACACTAGAATGTAAGTTCCATGAGAGTAGAGATCTTGGCTAAGCTTTCGCGACTCCATCCCAAGGCCCATAGTGCACCTGGCACTTGGTCAGTGTTCAATAAATGTCTACGAGTGAATAAAAAATATGAATGGAGTACATCAATGAATACATGCTCACATCCATTATTCTATTTGAGTCTCATACAGTCCGACGACGGAGGTACTATTATCTCCCTTTAACAGATGAGAAAACAGATTTAGAGCCATGCAGGCATTTGCCGGGGGGCTGGCTCTGATGGGCAGAGTCTGGCCCTCCAACTCGGGTCCTCTGTGTGCTTTTCACTGCATCATGCCAGGCCAAGATGTGAGAGCTGGCTATTCCCAGTTGAAGAAAAATGGGAGAGGGGGTAGCTGATAAACAAGTCGACTAATTAGAACAGCCTGCCCCTCATGTCCCTGGCAAGCAAACCAGCTCCCTTCCTGTCCAGCCCCAGTGGAGACTCCAGAAGGACAGTCTGTTCTCCAGGACCACACTTGCAGGCAGGGTGGCGGCATCTCCACCCCTCTCCCGCCCGAGGCACAGACTGGCCCACCATCTGAGGGCTCAGGTATTTTACTGAGACTGTACTTCTCACAGACTGGTGACTGAGGATCTCCAAATAGGATGGAGCCAGAATAGGAATTCTAGAGCCTCCCTGGGTAGCCTCTAAAGCCATCAAGATCTGGGGAAGCCGTGGTGGTGGGCAGCACAGGAGTGTTTTGTGTTCTGATCCTGGCTCCCCACTGACCCTGTGACCTCAGCGGGTATTTCATTCCAATGCTCCAGAAGTAGCAGGATCTCACTCCTCAAAGCACACTGGCTGTCCTAAGTCCAGTTGCCACCATTTAACTGGCCCCTCATCTCCAGTGATGATGACCCCAGACACAATATCCGGCCACATTTGGGTCCTCATCTCTGCTGGCCAAGGACACAGCCAGGACCCCAGGAAGGGCCTTTGGATCTGAGTTGTTCACCTCCTGGCACATGGTCAGCCTGCCAGTGATTCAGTAACAACCTGATCAATACCCCGCCGGAAACGTCTCAGCCAGGATGGACGGCTTGCCAGGGAGCACACAGCCTGTTCCGTGGCACTGAAACCCACATGAGACTGGAGTCTCCTTCCAGAAGAATTCTGGAGGCAGAGAGGTGAGGATGGCATTCTGGAGGTGACAATAGTAGAGAAAGAAAGATGGATTTCCTCCTCACCTCCATCTGATTTTACATGTGTTAAAACTGAGGCTCAGCTCCAACAGCTACTGGGATTTGAATTTGGATCTAACTGAATCCAGTGCCTTGTTATCTCCATTGAGAAATGCAGCCATAGAAGAGATGAACATGCTTCTTCCTGAGAAAACTGCTCTGTCCTCATATATCTATTCCCACACCACTGCCTGGGCTGCAGCCAGCTCTCCTGCAGCCATGCCAACAGAACCTGGCTAAAGGATACTAGCACAGTATGAGAAGGGGCCCACATAACTGTGTGCTTTGTTTACACAGTGACTGCCTCTCCCTCTCCTCCAAAGTCCTGCTCAGAATCCCCTGTGGTCCCTGATGACTATTCATTTATTCGTATAGGTGAACTTACACGGTGCAAGGAGTACAGTCCATGCAGGCTACTTCGTTACCCGCTCCTATCACATCTGGTTCTTTCCTGCAGAATCCTTCACTCCTTGCTAGGATCATTTAAGCAGCAACTGTCTTATACATCCGGATAAGCACTAAGCTCTGTTCACTACTGTGTCCATGTGCCTGGCGTGGGGTGGACGATCAGGACATGTCGGCAGGTGGATGGGTAGACAGACAGACGGAAGGGAGGGAGGGAGGGAGGGAGGGAGGGAGGGAGGGAGGAAAGAAGGGAGAAGAAAGGAAGGGGGGCTGGGGAGATGAATATGAAGTGTGGTGATCTACTGAGCCCTGTCCAGGTACAATTTGCGATGTGTCTGGCACAATGTTGCTGACAAATTCGGCCTTACCAGGTCAACCTTCTTGGAATCCTCCCCAGATTTCTGGGGATGCCTCATTAGCTCCATAGCACAAATAAAGCAAGATGCAGAGAAGTTAAGAGCTTTTCCCAAGGTGACCCAGAGTGTTAGTGACAGAAGGCCAGGAGACTTAGGGTCCCCCAGTGCTTTGAACTAGCCTCTTCCCTCTTCTGACACTGGATGACCTAAATCTCAGTTAACCTTGTAGCTGGACTGAGAAATTCTTCGCGTCTTACATTCTTCCACCAAGGAAATGCTTCCCATCCTCCCCCACTCAAGCAAGCACCAGGTTCGGGGTTCTAGGTGTGGGGACCCAGTGAGAGTCTACAAGCCTTGGTATTGACAGTTTAGGTCCATGGTTCTCAAACTCTAATGTGCAGAAGACTCAATAGGGAGTCCATTGTGGATTCCTGGGCCACAGCCACAGAAATGTTTATTTAGAAAGTCTGAAGTGGAGTTGGAGAAACTGTACTTTCAAACAATTACCCCAGATAATACTAACACAGGTGGCCCATAGGCTTCACTTGGAAACACTGTCTTGGGCTTATCGAGATGTTGATCTTCTCTGCTGAGGACATGTGTCTGGGCACTGAGGCCCAGAGACAACCCCCCTAGGGGTGTAGAATCTGATGGGATAGAAACAGAGGCTGGTGAACAGTGGTCAGGGACCCCATGTTGAGCTTGTGGTCAGGCCAAGTCCCTTGGCAGCCCCTCCTGATTGCTGGGAAGGATAAGCCTTACCAGGAATATTTATTGCAAGTACTAATGAAAAATAATAACAGGACCAGCCCCTGTGTCCTGCTCAAACCTTGGTTCCAGAGCCCTCAGCTGGTCTAGGATTCTTTAAAAAACCAGTGACTGGAAGAGGGAATCCTGCTAATGGCTGATTTCTGATTTTCCTCCACCATGGAAGCTGACATTTCAGTGTCCAATTTAATTTAGAAAAATGCCAAAATGATGGTATTTCTCATTCTCCAGTATTGAGAAGAAAATTCATACCAGTACATTTTCTTATTTTTCTGGAGCAGACTCAGGCCTGAAATAAAAAGGATGCCCTGGAGTCTCCATACTGTAGTACCCCTGCTCCCTCTTGTTTTGAATGAAGTGAAACATACTGGACACTCAGGGAGAAGCTATGAGCTCCTGGAAAGGGTTTTTAGTCTCTCTGGGCTTTAGTTTCCACCTCTCTGAGAAAAACAAGGTGGAATAATTCCTGCCTGGTTCAATTAAAATGACTAAGTAGGATGCCCCAGGAGTCCTACGTCTGCAGTTTTTAATTGAGCACATATTATGAGCCAGTAATTTACTGGAAACAATTGTGTGTAAAATAAGCACAATGTCTGCTTTCAGGGACCTTCAGTAAATACTCATTCCTTAACCCAAGGCCCTTTGGCTTTCTAAAGGTGCACTATTGCTCTGGCTTTCTCCATACCACCAAGAAAGTTTACTCAATACCTTTGGTTTGTTTACACTATTTTATTGAGGATAGCCATAGGCCAGGCCATGTGCTTGAGGTTTTTCATGCATCATCTCATTTAATTCTCACAGCTCATCAAGAGATGAGTGTATTATTTCTCCTGTTGTAAAGGTGAGGCAATGGACTTGGAAGGTGGCTCAGACAAGTGGCAGAGCAGAGATTCAAACCCAGGCAGTATGACTTCGAATCCAGACAGACTCCCAGCCCTTTCACCATACTGCCCAATGTGTAAAGACAGTAATGGGACCCTGGTCCTTCTACCTTGATTCTAAAACCAAAATGTTACACTGTGTAGCCTCCTGCCAAAGTCCTGTGTGTGCCAGCCCAGCTGACCATGGCCTCAGCAAAGAGTTCATTTCTCCCTCCATCCACTTGAATGATTTCATTTTCCCTCTGATCCCTGGCCTAGAAACTGCTCTGCTGAAATGCTGATTTACCATGGGGGCTCCCACTATGGGGCAGGCCCTTTAATTGCTTCCTGAAGGGGGCCTTTTGGTGCTCTTCTGAGAGCCCTGATTGGAATTTTTAAAGAATTATAATTTCCCAGAGCAAGCAGTCATTAAAATTCCACAAACCTCACAGCCGGCATCTTAATCTCCCCACTGGTCTGGGCTCAGGCTGGCATCTTTCCACTGCTTCCCAGGGGCTGACCTTGGGAGGGTCCCTCCCGTTCTTTGAGCCTAGACTGCCTCCTGCCTGCCATGGGGGGCTGTTGGTTATGAGGCTCAAGTGAGAAGGTGTATGTCAAGTTTTTAGGGTATGCCTGGAAAACTAGGACCCTCGTGTTAAGCTAAATGAGGCCAAATACTGCACTTCACAGCAGTTCAGGAGGGGGAAATGACTTGCCTAAGTTCATACAGTTAGAGATGGTCTCTCAATGGCTATTTAAGTATCTTCAGGCATCTAAAATTTTGTCTAACTGCTTATTCCTTGTCTCCATGGTCCCGAGTCACTCTAATCAGTGTGAAAAATGGGGTGGGTGTGCAGGGCACATGAAGGAAAAACAAGAGAATTTAAACTTACCTAACACTCACTATGTTCTGATCCCTTTCATTCAATAATCCTGTGAGGAAAGGGCATCTGTCCCATTTTACAAATAAGGACACTGAAGTTCAGAGAGGGTAAGTAACCTGTTCATGGTCACACAGCAAGGAGGCTCTCGAGTTAGGATTCCAACACAAGTCAGCCAGACTGTGAAGCCTACTATATTTCAGTCCACCCCATGCCGGCCTGGGACTGTGCCCCATGTCCATGTGCTTGGGATATGGCTCTGACTCTGTGAAGAAGTCTACTTAGACATTCCAATCTTCAGCATGAGGCTCTATCAGAGAGGTGGTTTTACAATACATCTACGAATTGTCTGACACTCACCCTTTCAAAAGACAGAGCCAACCCCCTATCCGCCTTAATCAGGGTACACCCTCTTCTTGGGAACTATAGTAACAACTATCTTTTTAAGGGCAATCGGCTCCCTATCTATTGGCCTTAGCATACCACCAATTTTCTATCGATGCCCTCTATTTAACACACTTGGGTGGGTCATTCCACACCACAGGCCTCTGCTCCTGATGCAGAGGAGAGTCATGCACTAGGTCAGTATGGCTTAACATCATTCTGAATTCTTGCAATTCTTGCCACACTTCATGTAGTTCTTTAAATGGACTCCCTTTTTAAAAAGTAAAGAAGTGGATCTTAAAAGGAAGCTTTACGTAAGTGCAAAAGCAGTATCGTTTGCCATAAATAGTGGGTGATCATCTAAATACCTGTGGTGGATACGATTTAGATTATTGAGCCAGGTGCAGTCATCTGTGCCTCTTTGCAACGAAGGGAAGTTGGGGAGCTCTGGAAAGGTGTGAAAGCTACACTGCACCAGTCTGGGCCTTTCTCCCTAACAGGATCAGAAAGATCAAGGGAAATGGAGTGGAAGTATGTTGCTCACTGTGAGGTCCCGTGTTCCTGTGAGTTCCTCGCCATGCCACATCCACGAAAAACCACGTCGCAGCTGCCAGTGTTCTCAGACCTCATTATTAGGAACACTGAACTCATTCATCTTCTACCCTGAGATTCTAGACAGCATTCAGAGCAGGAAGACTCAGAAGAAGAATGATCCAAGCCTAACTCTGTATGCATATTACAAAAACACAGAAATGTCTCTAGACCTCAAACAATACTTTGGCCCCTCTAAGTGGTTAGGTGATCTCTGGTTTCTTGCATGATTCTGCCTAAGTCACCACTTCCTGCCCTGACCATCAATTTGGCCATCAGTAAAATGTGGGGACCCAATCCAGACAGCCCCTGTTACTCTAGAGAGCCCTCAAAATGGGAGGAAGTTCAGGCTGAATTTCAGATCTGCCCTTGCTCAGTTGCTCCTACGTGCATGCATGCACGCACGCACACATACACACGTACACACACACTGGCCTCTATTTGCCTCAGGGACACCAAACTGGAATTGCATTTAGTAATCAGTTGACTCCCTTTGACTTGGTTTGGTGCCTTTTCTAAATAACAAGAGCATGGCAACATCAGAACCTCGCAACAGTCTTTATTAAGGAAGCTCCCGGCACCGTGTGGAGAGGACACAGGCAGCATATGCAAACGTGCTAAGGAAATTATTTCCATCAGCTCCAGCTATTTGAAAGCAATTGAAAAGTTTCCATTTGAAGAAAAAGTAATTTTCCTGATGTGAGTTTCGAGCTGTTTGCCTGCCCCCACCTAAAGCTGCCAAGCTTCTCTGGCTCCGTGCTTTCTACATTTTATTAAACCACAGCTAAGTGGCGTCATGCTGTTAAAATATTGTGTCGCTTTTTAAAGTGATATCATTACCTAATAATTTTGAGAGCTTTTTTTTTTCTTTGCCCAGAAGGGAAATGGACCAAATGGCTTGGCAGCATCTCAGCATGATGGAGATGGGGGCTCAGGGGTAAGAGGAATTGGGGCCCCTATCTTGGAGAACTGAGCTCCCAGCAGTCCCCCAGGAAACGCATTTATGAATTCTTCCCCATATCATGTTTACAAAGATTTGGAAAAGACATGAAATGCAGGTAAACACGGTCAGGTAACCTCTGACCCCAGAGATGGATTTTGCATGAAGTTAATAAAGCTTAAACTTCAGCACCCAAAACCAAATGGACTCTTGTACCTAATTTTACAACCGTAATTTTGACTCTTTTCAAGAGTGTGCTTGTTTTCTAATACTGCCTAACAAATTACCACAAATTTAGGGACTTAAACCAATAGCCATGAGCATACAGTTCTGTAGGGGGGATGTCTGGCATCGTGTGGCTAGAGTCTCTGCTGGGGCCTCACAAGGCTGAAATTCAAGGGTTGACCTGACTGAGTTTTCATCTAGAAGCATTGAAGAAAAATTTTCTTCCAAGCTCATTCTTTTTGCTGGCAGAATGCAATTCCTTGAGGTTGTAGGACTGAGGTCTCATTTCCTGACAGCCAGGGACCACTGCCAGTCCTACCAGCCTCTTGTACTTCTATAACCTGGCCATCTCTGTCTTCAGGCCAGCAAGGATGCATCAGGTCCTTCTCACTGAATCTGAATTCCTCTTTTATCAACCAACTGGAGAAAATTCTATGCTTTTAATAGATTCATGATTAGGTCAGACCCAACCATGTTACCTTCCTATCTTTAAGGACAACAGTGCCATATAACAATCTAATCACAGCCATGACCTGTCATATTGCCAGACCCAAGGAATACGCAGGGCATGTACTTGAGAGTAGTGGGAAATCTCAGCAGGCTTACCACAAGGAAAGGCATTAAACTACAGAAGCTTCAGGCCCAACAAAACTTGAATCTACCTCTGCCTGATCCCTTTGATCTCAGAAACTCCCATTTGGACCATTTGAATGGTCTCAGATTGATCTTTGGTCTTTAATCTCTTTTTCAAACTCAATGGCTCAAAAATTCAGCCTGCCTTCCCCCTCAATGGCCTGCATAAAATGTTAAAATAGAGTTGGGCATACAAAGCTATGTGGTCACCTGTTGGTTTTTCTGAAAACCTCTCTCCTTGCCTATTAACAGCCCCCTGGTTTCCCTTTCCCATCAAATTGTTCTCCCACTTTAAGCCTGTGTGGTTCAGACAAGGGCCCCAGCTCCAGCTCCAACGATGAGCAAGTGATGCGTATTTGGTCAATTCAAGACCCCGTCTCCTCCTGATCTCAGTGCTTGGTGTCTAAATGGTTAAATGACCCAAACTGACCCAAAGTAGATTGATAGAAGCTTCCAGAATGGAGCTTTTTTTTCCTTTTTCCACTGAGGCTATGAACAATAAGGATGATACACCTGGAGTCGAAGGGGTAACCAGGTGGAGCCTAATTATGAAGACAGGCCAGAAGAACAGCCCTGAGAGAAGAGAAAAATGGATCCTAAACATACCATTTGAGCCTTCTGATCATACTGAGCCTGAAGTTAGACTATCCTTGTACTAATTAATTTATTTCTCTTCCATTTGATTCATTCATTTATCTCTCCACCCATCCATCCACACATCCATTCACTCTTTCATTTGTTCTTCTTTATTTGAATCTATTTGGTGCTGAGTTTCTGTCCCTTGGCAATCAAAAGACTAACCCAGGTACCCTCATAGCCAGCCTCCACGCTGTTATGCCCTTCTGCTCTCTCACAAGTACCAACCCCTCTCCCACCCTTTCTCCAGCCATAATGAAATGCATGCCATTCCAGGGTTTTCATTCTCATGCAGGATATTCCGGCCGCCTGGCATATCCATCTTTCTCCGATGCTCGTGCACACAGTGCTCAGGCTCAGAGGACACCCTATTCCTGGTGTCAGCCTCCCTCTCCCACCCTCATTAAGAGTTAATGTTGTCCTCTTCCTGACTCTCAGAACACATTGTTCGTACCTACCTCCTTTCTATTCCTACCTCCCTTTTGTCTGCACTTCGCAAGTCCTGATCACATTCCATCCCAGAGCGAGTGACTGGTGATGGGTGTGTTTGGCTGGGAAGATCGGGGAAAGGGATCTCCTGTCCCTTCCATTTTAAGATAAAAGGAACAGGTTCAGGGAGGTTAAATCAAACTAACCTCAAAATCTACAATCTTAACCACTATAAAGTCTCTCACTTAATTGTCGTACTACCATTAACACTGTTATTAATACTAATAGTAAGAATAACTAAACATTATGACAACTGAGCCTTGCCCTGCAATGTGGTAAGAGAAAATTTAAATAGTCACCTCCTTTCATCTTCAAAACAATCTTCTAAGACAAACGCTAGTGTGATAGCATTTATAGACAAGGAAACTTGAGTCCCAGAGAGGTTAAGTGAGTGCCCCAGGTCACTCAGCTAGAATCTGAACCCAGTTCTCCTTTCAGAAGCATTACTCTCAGCCACCACAATTCTTGAAAAGAGGGAGAACAAAAGAGAGAAAGACTGAAGTTGAATACGGACATGGACTTGAACATGCTGGGGAGACCTGCACATTCTACCTCAGAGACCTTTCAGAATAACGGGCAAGAGGGGCTCAGAGGATGGATGACACTGGTCAGCAGGCAGCGGTGTCCCTGCCCCACCCCCTTTCCAAGAAGCCCAGTGTACCTGGTCCAAAGAAATGCCTGGGTCAAAATCTCCATTTTCAATCACCCAAGTCAGTCAGCTTGTACTGTGTGTTTAAACAGGATTTTCTTTCTTCCCCCCCTTTTTTTTTTAATTGGAAGGAAGCTTTAAACACTATGAAAGTGGCCTCAGGGACCAGCTCACAGCACGTTCTGCATCTCCTCCTTTTGAGGCTAGCTGGCCCTGCAGCCACACTGCAAGCTCTGTTTTCGATTACAAAAGCTTGTTTGAACACGGGCTGTCACCGAGGCTGTTCAAACAGGCTTTTGTAATTGAAAAGGAGGAAAAACAAAAGATTTCTAACCTTCCAAAGCCAGGGTGGGAAGGAGCTGGAGACAACTGCAGAACCAAAATGGCAGTCCATAATCTGGGGACTGGGGCCAGCAAAGGAAACAGCCAGGCTGTTCTGATTGGGCTGAACCACATGGAATAAAGGGACAGAACCGCATTGTTCAATGTCTGTTCTGGTGTGAACGTTAGATGACTAGAAACTGCACGGCTGCACGGGACATGAATGGCAATAGAAAAGTATAGTGATTCCTACCAGGGATAACTAAGGAAATGATTTGGGAGCATTCATAGAGGATCATTCACAGATGGCATAAAAAAAAAGGTGCCTAGAATAAGAATTTTGATTTTTTGAACTTTATTTTTAATTTAAATGTTTTTTCAGTATTTTGGAATTCATCAGGCAAAAAGTCTTAGTTTGCTACATGTGTATCTTTAATGCCTAGTACTTTCTCCCTTTCTAACAAACAGGACAAGACGCACAACTAGGACCCTTTAAGAGTCTGCATACAGTTAAGCAGCATTGTTTGTCCTGTATTCGAAGGAAAATTGTAAGGGCTTCGAATTTAAGTAAATTTCACTTAAAATTAAATCAATTTAAAAACAGTCCATGAATAATAGAGCTACAGTATAAAAAATACAGTGAAAGCCTTGCTGGTACGTGGATACCACAAAAATAAATAAAGAAGTTGACAAAATTTAAATTTTGACACACTGGTTCGGTGTTTGGATTACAGAGTGACTGCATGTATTCACATCCCAACTAACCACCTACTAGCTTACCTAAATTGTGTAAACCTCCGTTCCTCCTCCGCAAACCGGTGCTTATAAAAATATCTAATATAAGTGATTGCTCTAAGGATTTATAAAATAAGCAGTCACTCAGCAACTGTTTTCCATTATTGTTGTTAAAAATAAGATTATCATTTAGCCTAATGTTTCTCAAACTTAAATAATGCATGGACTCCCTTTAGAGAGAAAACAATTCTCATGAATCTGCAGCACGGATGAAAATTTTTGCAGACCCCAAGCATATGGCTAAGGAAGGATATAATTTATAAGCCTTGTATCCAAGGCTTGAATAAATAAAAAAATAAAGAAATTGGCATTTAAGTGATTTATCTAAGGTGACACAACTAGTGATTGAATCAGAGATGCAGTAGAGTCCAAATCTTTTCTAAGTGGACCACAGACATTTTGGGGTGAGGTAATTATTGTGTGGGTCTGTCCTGCTCATTATAGTACTTGTGACACACCTATTCCCTTCTCCCTCTAAATTCCAAAGGCATCCCAGTCAATGAAAGAGCCTGGAATGTCACCACACATTTCCAAAGACGCCCTAGAGAGGCTGGCACCTTGCTCTGGTTAAAAACTTCCAGAACGTCCTTGTCCCATTCCCAAGCCTCCTCCGTGATACTGGCCAGGAGCATTTTAGAAATAAGATTGTAGTAAAAGATGTGGTGTTGGCAAGCATAGGCAGTGGAGTCAGATGGACCTGGATCACGCTGAAGTGTTTCGTAATGAACTAGATGCAGATCTAATGTCAAAGAGCGCGGGATTTAGAAAGGTCGCCCTATTCGTGCGTTTCCACCTTCCCTCTTTCACTAGGAAAGAGAACGCCGTGGCTTGGAACGACCCACTACTGCACAGTGGCTTACCTTTGTTTCCCCAGTTGTCAGCTAACTGAGTCAGAACCCCACCCCTTCTTGCTGCCCCTCACCCCAGGGAAACAGGACAATAGGTGGAAAAGATAGAGCCTGCGTGATGCATAGTCTACGGACGACTACGGAAAGGTGAGCTTGGCTCATTAGACTCGGGATTTTCAGTTTGTGAGAATGAGCCCTGCCTGGGAGGCTGAGATGGTAAAAGCAGAGATGCCTGTGGAGGCCTGTGCTCTTAGGCACGCAGAGGAAGCTGCCCCTTCAGGGAAGGAGGAGCCGACATGAGACTGAGAAGGTTTTCCTGTGCCCGGCCTGCTTGCTCTCACGCCCTCTCTTCTCTTTCTCTCTCTCCATACACACACACACACACACACACACACACACACATTCACACATATACACCACATAACATTCACCATTTTAACCATTTTAAAGTGTGCAATTCATTGGCATTTAGTACGCTCAAACTGTTGAACATTTTCATCATCCCAAAAGGAAACCCCATACCCATTAGCAGCCACTGCCCACTCCCTCCGCCTCGGGCAACCACTACTATATTTTCTCTCTACGGATTTTCCTGTTCTAGACATTGCATATAAATGGGATCATATAATATGTGACCTTTTGCATCTTGCTTTTTCTACTTACACAGTGCCTCTGAGGTTCACCCATGTCTTAGCATGCATCAGCGCTTGCCTATTTCTGTGGCTAAATAGTACCCCACTGTATGGATAGACCACAATTTTGTTTCTCCATTCATCTTGGGATGTTTCCACCTTTGTGAAGTGCTTCTGTGACGTTTACGTGCAGGTGCTAGGGGCTATGGGGAACACTTAACTCAATAGAAATCTACCTGTCAATGTGTGTGTGCGAGGGGGCAGGGTGTCTGAGTACTGATACTTAGGAGAGGCAAGCTTTGATGTGGAGAGAGGGACAACAGGATGGAATGGATGACCAGCTCCAGGGGGAGTCCATGCTGGCAGGCATCAGATGGCAGGAAAGCCCCAGACCTCTGGCCAGAAGAGCCAAGAGAATGACAGGAGAAAGAGAAGGTTCCGGCACCCACTTGGAGTACTCCATGGTGGTTTTGCTTAATAAAGCTCCCAAGGTCAGGCCCTCCAGGTGTGGCTTCAGGGCAGATGCTCCAATCCCATGGCCCCTTCCCCAGGCCTGAGCTGGGACTGATATGGAAGACTCTTGCTACTCAATAGCAGCTCCTAGCCCCCTTCTCAGTCCCTGGAGTCCCTCCCACCCTTGTTCTGAGGGGCCCCCAAAGTTCCCCCAAGAGCTGCACTTGACCCCCTGAGGCCTGCTTAGTTACTTGTAGAGGGGGAGGTTCAGGGAGGGAGTCCCGCCTCCACACATTCACAGCATTCTTCTTTTTCCTTTTTTGTAAACTTAGAGTTTATTATTTTTCTTATTTAAATTGTAAATTTCCCTTCCCTGGAAGTCTCCGCCTAAACTGCCCATTACCTCGACATTAGCAGCCATTTCCCCCTCTGGTTACAGATTTTCTGATGGTTCTCATGGATCTCTGGGTGCAGAGTGAAATTATCAGCCGCTCCAGCAAGCCGCTCAAGAGGTGAATGTGGAAACTGTCCCAGGCCTCACAGGGAGTCCTCTGGGAAGAGGCAAAGGAGAGCGCTGGCCAAGACTGTCCCTGTCCCTCTCCCACCTAGAGCCAGGGAGGAAGAAAGAGCCAGTCTTCCACCCAGCTCGGAGGACATCCAGGAAGGCAGGCAACATGCGGGTGTCTGCCAAGCCCAGGGGTTGCAATCTTTCAAAGCTTGAATATTTTACCCTTCCTTCTGTGGCTGGGCTCACATGCAGAATGGAGCACAATCGCCCCTGAATTCCAAATTTACTTTAAGTAATTAAACTCATTTATTTCCATCTGAATACATTGTGGGGTTGGAGGAGTTTATGGAAATCTGCGTAACGAATAGATAAATAAGTTATGTGGGCTGTGGGGCGGTTCCTGATGGAGATGGTGGGCAGAATGACAGAAGCCAGTGGTGGCTTTCTGTCAGAGCGGGCTGGAGACCCTGCACTGTGGGCACCTCACACCTGGGTCCTGGGTCCAGCAAGGGGAGAGGGTGGGCTCTCGGGAACACTTTTCAGGGCTGGCGGGTGGGGTCTATTCTGCCCTGAGCAAGGCAGAGACCTCCTGTGTGTTCACCTTGCTCCAGGAGGTCAGGGAGTGAGCAAGGTCTGTCCCCTGCACCAGCTGCATCTCCTGTCTCTTTCCTTCTTCCCCACCTTGTACCCTTCCTTTCCCCGCTTCCTCATCCCTTTCCTTACCCTTCAAGGAATAGTTGTTATCATCAACTGTCTCCTCAATACCAGCAACTGGCTCCATCTCAAATCAATTTTATCTCGATGTCCTCGTTGGTCTTTCTAAGTCAGGTTAAGATTCTTTCCCACTGGAAGGTTCCCCTTACTCCCTCTCCTCCCTTCTCTTCCCCAACAAGAGCATTTTGCTTCTACCTTTCATCAGGTTCCATTTTGCACTATAAATGATTCATATAAAATTGCAAGCCCTCCAAGGGTGCAGTATCTGAACATCTGACTTGGTGAAGAAAAATTCTCTCCTAGAGAGTACGGGTGAGACCGGGAAAGATCCTTGTCATATCAGAAGCCACCAGAAAGTCAGTTATGAGGACAAACAGGACCAGAACTCCTGCTTCTCGGTCCTCCCCCGAACCCTACTGGTTATTATGACCTTTCTTTTCTCTGAGATGCTTGACATGATGCCTATATCCTAACAGGTGCTCAGCAGAATTTATGGAATCGTGTGGAATTTGGGGGGGGGGGGTTAAGTTCCTAATATCACATCAGAAATGGAATGTGGGTTGGAACAGATTCCCGTTATCCATGGGGTCTTCTGCCCAACATTACACAGGGAAAATGAGAACAGATTCTGCAGGGACCGTCTTTCACTGTACCTATTCACGTGCCACCACCACAGATATGAATCTACAACTCCATTGGGCATGAAACTTTTGTGCTTTTCTATTAAGTTCATTGTTTTGATGCACCTTCTCCCCCACCTTCAATCAGTTTTGAAAATTGTCATGTTTAGTAGGAGCAGTCTTCAACCAATGCCCTTCTGAAGGATATTATATTCCTAATCCCACTCCAACCTAATTATCTGGTGAATTATCTCAAGGACCAGGATCTAGCCTGAGCATTCATCTTGTCCACAGGATGGCTTCCTTCTCGGACAAGGACTTTCAGTCGCCCCTGGAAAGGCTGCTCCTACCCAGGTGTCTGGCACAGAGGTACTTGTCCTGCTGCATTGATGAGGATGGGGGAGCAGGTCAAGACCAGCATGGGAAACCCTTGGAAAGCTGGGCCTGGTTCCTCCTGAGGGAGAGAATTACCATGTGACCCAGCAGGACCCGAATGAAGGGAAAACATGTTCTCAAACAAATACTTGTACACAAATATTCTAGCAGCACTCTCATATCAACCACAGGGTAGAAACAGCCCAAATCACTGATGAATGGATAAATAAAACAGGGACTATCCACACAATGGAATATTATTTGACCATAAAAAGAACAAAGTACTGATACTTGCTATAAAATGGATGAACCTTGAAAACATCATGTTAAGCAAAAGAAGCCAGACATAAAAGGACAGATACTGTATGTTTCCATTTAGATAAAATATCCAGGGTGGACAAATCCCTAGAGACAGAAAGTAGGTTAGTGGTTTCCAGGGATGTGGGGAGGAGGGTATGGGGAGTCCTTTCTGGGGTGTTGAAACCCCTAGTTGTATGGGGTTTCTTTCTGGGGTGATGAAAATATTTCATAACTAGATAGTCATGCTAGTTGCATTGACCGTATTAAATTCCACTGAATTGTACACTTTAAAATGGTTAGTTTTATTTTGTGTGGATTTCATCTCAATTTTTAAAAAAGAGCTGTGATCTTTGCTTTGGGCTTTCAGTAGGGCGACTACATAATTTGTTGTCCCATCTGTGATATTTTAGAAGGGTTTCAATAATTAAACCAGGGCAATAAGCATTAATGAAATTTTACCAAAGTGTCAGCAATTTCTACATTATTTCAACATATCCAGATGATAACTAAAGATATTTCAACTACTTTACTAGGTACCGGCACATCAGGTGAGAGGCAATAGGTTAAAACTGTCTATTTCTCTGTCCTTGGGAAATGAGGTCACGTGTGATTTGTGTGGTTCCTGCCCGATGGTCAGTCTCAGGCTCTCCAATGCTTCAGGTCTTTGCACCCACCACTTGCTCTGCCTGGAATGCCTGCCCTGCTTGGGCATCTGTAGAAGCACCATTCCTGGCAGACAGAGCTAAAGACACCTGCCCTGAGCAGCCTCCGTGACTTCCCAGGCAGGGACACGGGTTGCTTCTTACCTTGTTTTCATTTATTGAACATATCACTGTCATTGCACATCTGCTGCACCCACCTTGATGTCATCAGCCTGAGGACAGGAAGGACATCTTACTCAAATTCACAACCATAATGGCTATACTGACACTCTTGAGTAAATCTAGGTAATCTGAATGCACTAATCTTGAGGAAAATGGGGAAGGCATATGGCCCATTCACTCATTCAGCCAGCTTTAACTGACCACCTACCATCTGCCAGGTACTGGTGATATCCAGTGTGGAACTTTGATAAGCATGGTTTCTGACCTCAAGTTGTCAGTGGTCCAGTGTTTGAGAAAGATGGCAAAAATTCAATTGCGGTAGGAGATACAGAGAACCACAGCCTGCTGTTGACTGTCCTGAGTGCTTAGGACTGTCCTGGGCTTTGACGTGGTCAAGGAGGGCCTCCCTAAAAAGTGGTGACCAAGCTGAACTCTAAAGCTTGAGGAACACCTGCGAGGTGGGCAGAGAGCAACAGGCAGAAAGAGCAGGTAATGCAAGGGTCCTGTGCAGAAGGAAGAAGATCGCATCCAGGCAACCAGAAGAAGCCAGTGCAGGTGGAGGACAGGGAGGGAGGAGGAAAGGGGGAAAAGGGAAAAGAGAGGGGAGAAGGGGGTGCGGAGAGGACCAAGGGCCAGACCATGCAATGGGAAGTCCTTCTCAAAGGGAAGCATCACAATCCACATTGTACTTTGTAAAGATCGTTCGGCTGAACTTCAAGGACAGATGAGAAGATACATCTGAGAGACCAGGTGGGGAAGCAAAGGGGAGGCCGCGTCAGGTGTCAAGGTGAGCAGTGACAGCAGCACGGTCCAGGGATATGACCATCTCTGGACTGATGCTGTTTCCCAGCTCCCAGGAGAAAGGAGGCAGGAGTCACCCACTATGTGTCCGGTGCCCCCCCAGAGGTTACCCGGGGCCTCTTCACACCCCTGCTTCTCCTCTCTCCTCTTAGCTGCCAGGAGAGCACTGCTGAGATCCAGGCAGCCGGGCCCCAGCCCTGCCCCTATCCCACGGCCACCCAGGTGGAGTCGGCCGCCTGGGGATTCCCACCTTCCCCAACTGGGATCACTCTCAGGTCCTGACCAGCTGGATGGTCTTGAGAAAATTTCTTAGTGTCCAGAGCCCTCCTTTTTTTGAAAATAAAATTAAGATGAGTCATGAGAGTCCCCAAATCCTCAGGCTGTTAGGAGGATTCAGTGTAAGATGTGCAAAAAGTGCTAAGCAGAGTGCCCGGGGCGGTTGTGGGGGGGGCGAGCACTGAATGTACTTCCTGAGGATTAGCTATTATATTATTGTCAATTTCTCATTTTTTAAAACAAGGGAGCCTTTTGATAAGCTCCTCCTCCGGAGTGTGGACTCTTTCAGGGGCATGTGCTTGGTCTGTTCCCTGTGTTTGAATGAGAGAGCCTGGCACCCTGTGGGTGTTCAGTGAACAGCTCTCTAACCTGGGAGGGTGGAAGTGAAAACTGACCACCAATTCCAGATCATAAAGCAGGTTAAAGCAAGGCTGCGCTGGCAGACTGGGGTGAAGGGGAAAAGGATATGAATCGGGAACCCCTCCTGACTCAGTTCACTCCCCTGCAGCATCTTAGGTGCCTGGCATACAGGTCACCACGCCTGCATCCAAGACAGGTGAGAACACCCATGGGCTCTTCTTATTAGCACAGTTGAGTTGTGCTTTCAGGCAGGAGTTACCCAGGATGTTAAACCTGGTTCCCCCCACCACTGGCAGAGTTTTTTCTCTTGACTCAGACGATGTCATTTCTTATTCTCTCCCAGCTCAGTCCGGGAGTTGTGCCTCCGAGAAGTTAAGCTAATAAAGCGGTGGACGTGGTGGCAGCGATAAGCGGCTTAGCCTGGGAGGCTGGTGCTGACCTGGCAGCTTTCTCACCTGACAACCACTTGTGGAGCTTATGAGAAGGGAAAATGAGAATTATCTTTCCTTCCCGGGAGATCGTCCCCTGGCTTCCTTAGAAATTAGTTCCAAGGCCAGGATGCAGTGAGGGATTCAGCACTTCTGAATTATAAAGGGAAACTGTTGTGGGGTAGGGAACAGTGGTCTGGGAAACCCTAAGCCCCTACAAAAGCTTAACTTATGGTAAAGAGCCTAATTTACATAGAAATAATGGCCAGGTAATAGCCTCTTCCTTAAGACTTTTCCCTGAGTTTATTCTTCGTAGTGAAGAGCTGGGGAAAGAAGAAAGGGAAAGAGACAAAAGAGAAAATGACACAAGAAGGCAGAAACTAAGAGAATAGCATCCCCTACAACAGAGGGGGAATCAGGAATGATCAAGGCCATCATGGATAAGGTCACCTATCCTGCTACGATGATGAAGAAAAAGTAGTCTTTTCATCTGTGCTGATTGCCCAAGTACCAGACAGACAGTTCAGATACTACATGGATTATCAGATACAGTCTCTTGCTTCAAGCTGTCCACTACCTATCATTTGTACTTGAGATAGAGCTTAAAATCTTTAACATGGTCTGCAGGGACCTGCATAATCTAATCACATGTCTACCAGAGGATAGGCATCTCGTAAAATGAGTTAAGACAGCTCCTGCCGGGGATGCTGTGTACAGTTCACAGGGCAGTGCACTGAGGAATCCTAAGGCACATCATTCCCCAAGGTGGCCATCACTATTTGAATATGACAAATGGTTTTGGCCCATGACAGTAATACGCCATCTTAGTCATCTTCTGAACACTTCTCTGATGACCTAATAAAAGTAGGTTTTCCCTGTTATTCTGCCATATCCTCCCAATTTTTTTCTTTATAGCACTTAGTGTACTCCAACATTGTAATATTTGTTGATGATTTTAGTGTCGGTCTTCCCCACTGCAAAGTGAACTCCATGAAGTCAGGGTTTGTCTGTCTTCTTCACTCTCTCTTCTCACCCCTAAGGAATAAGCAGACACTCGGTTGTTTGTTAAATGGATAAAATGAGTGGTGTTATAGTCTCTGGAGGGCTTCAGCCAGCTCTTGTATACGAAGACCTGGAAAGGATTCCACAGCCAATTGAGTCACCTTATCGCTACCAAAACTGTGTGGGAAGAAATGGATTACAATACAAAGATGATAATAAATAAATAAATAATGATGATGATGTTCAAATAAATGATGATGTTGTCCTCTTAGGATCTGTGAACTCATGGGGGGTGAAATAAAATGGCCCATCTCTATTCTAGACACTTAAAGTGGGCAATCTATAAGACAGCCTAGAATGCTCCCCATCTCCTCCTGTTCATCCCTTTGAATAAACCCCTTCCCTTAAGTGTGGAATTAACCTAATGAGTCACTTCTAATGAACAGAATATAGCAAAAGTGATGGCATGTCACTTCAGATAGTAGGTCACAAAAAGACTGTAGTTTCCAACTGGGAAACCCTCTGGTTCTCAATCTCTCTCTCTCCCAGATCACCAGCTATCATGTAATGAGAACAAAAAACGGTTTATAGAGCAGTCCACATTGTGAGGTTACCAACAACCACATGAGTGAGCTCAGAGGCAGATCTTCTGAGGCCTGCCAGCAGCTACATGGCTGAACCTAGAAGTGGATTTCTTGCCTCAATCCAGCCTTCAGATGAGACTGCAGCCCTGGATGACAGCTTGACTGCAACCTCATGAGAAACCTCAAGCCAGGGGCACACAGCTAACCCACTCCCTGATTCCTGACCTACAAAAATTGTAGGACAATAAACACTTGTGGTTTTGAGCCAATAATTTTTGGGATAATTCATTATACAACAGTAGATAACTAATATACATGCGAATGTCTAGGCACTGCTATCCAGAATGAGGATAGTTTCTCATATTATTCTTGGATTGTTTTAGGGCCATTTCTTCCTTTCCTCTTGGCCATCATCACCAAAGGAGAAGCCAACTGCTTAGAAATCCCCAAGGGACCTCATGAAAGTTGGGAGTTAAAGCTTCCACCACTGAGGCCAACAGAATCGGGTTTGAGCCCTAAACCTGTCAACTGCAAGGTCAGTTGCAAAGAACAACTGAGTACATTCCCTTCTATCTCTGAACCTTGGTTTCCTCATGAGTAGAGTTGGGGGCATGACACGACCTACCTTGCTCACCCTTTAGCATTGGTGTAAAAATAGAGGAAGTTTACACACTCAAAGTGTTTAGCACGGTGCCCAGCACATGGTAAGTACTAACACAATACGAAGTGTTATTTTATCTTCTTATTGGGCAAGTAACAAACATCAGGTACAGAATCTTTGGTATTTTGGCTGCGTTGCCAGAACACTGAGAATATGGCTGCTCTTGAGCAAAGACCTAATCATTTACACACTTACACCTGTGTCAATTCAAACCACCTCATGGCTGGTATGGAATAGAAAATCAATTACAGTAAATAACTGTGGAATACACAAGATGGTGAGCATGTGCACGGGTGTGGCTTTCTACTTGCTAAGCCAGGTCACTCTCATTTTATCCTTATAATACCTCCATGAACCTCATTTCTAGGCAAAGAAGGAGAAGTCAACACACATCTACTAAATGTAGCTCAGAAATGTCAGGGGACTTTTCTCAGGTCAAACTCTCAGCAGTGCTAGAATCTGAACTTAGACTTGGGTCTGATAACACCAAGGAGAGTGCTTTTCCCAAGTGGTTTAATTCTGTTCAAAGCTGGACACTTAAGCCAGCCTTACTGCTTTCCCTCTGTCCCTGAGTTCTGAGGCCAGAAGTGGACAAGCTCCTGGCACTTTCCCTGTGGACCTATCCCTTTGTTATACTTTTTCCTCATTAGAACTTCACTTTCATTGCCAAGCCAGCTCTCCTAATCTCATGTCAACTCTGCCGCCTCTAATTATTTCACTGTAATTATTTTTCCTTAACAAAGGAGATAAAACTAATCATAACATCTTTTTGTAAGCCTCCAAGAGTCATGCTTAAATTACTGCACTGATTTGAAAACCCCAGCAAGCAAATAGGAAATAATTATACTTTTATCTGGGTTGTGGCTGATGTTTTGCCAGATACCTACTAAGTTCTTGTACAAAAACAAGAGGTCATGGGCAGAAAAATGACTTTGTCATGAAAATCCTTCAGCTTGGGATAAATTTTCTTCCTGCAGATTTGTGATGTGGAGAGAACGGGAGTGAAGTGGGCAGAGCTGGAGAACCAGGGACATCTGCAATGTGTCCCCACAACACACTGTTCTCAGGGTAGACTTCCCCCCATGTCTGATTAGTACAAAGCTGCCATCTGATCAAGTCCTCCCAGGAGGGGCTAGCTGTGTGTGCTTCAACTGGGGCCCAGAGTGAAGACAGTGACTACCATTTACTATGCACTTACAATAGTATAAGCGCTGCTCCAGGAAATTGATGTCCCTTGCCTCATTTAGCCACTATGATAGCCTACTGTCAGTATCCCCATTACGTAGATGAGAAAACTGAGGCTCAATAACTTAGCCAAAGCAATGAAGTTAGCAAATGGCAGAGATGGGTCTAGAGCTCAGGCCAATCTCACCCTAAAATGTTTGTTCTTTCCATTAATCTCTACATGAGGGAGCCCTTGGGTTGGGAGGTAAATATGGAGGAGTAGGTGGACCCTCCCCATGAGCCTCACCTCAGGAGGATGCCTCACTACCTCCCTCAGAAGTCATAAATGGGATTCAGCACACAGTGCAGCAACTGATGCATTGAAGGCTTTTGATGCATGTCTGCTCCCTTGCTGTCTAACCTTTTTCTTAGGGAAGAAAATAAACATGTACTCAATGCCATGGACTGGAGAATGAGAGACTAGGATGGTGCCCCAGGGAAGCCATGCTTACAACAACAGTGAGAGGCCTCTGAAGATTATGGCTGTGGCACAAGATAAGAGGAGAAGGAACTTTAATACTTCAGATCTTCTTCAAGTATCCAGTGAAAATCCTCATCAGTGATAACTCTGGAGTCAACAGAGAAGATGAAAGTACTTGTGGGGTGGAAACTGATACTGGAGTCCGAGCGTGAGGCCCTGGGGTACAGGGCAGCTCGATCCAGCCCCAGTCGTAAGACCCCTTTCTGCCCACTACCTCTGCTCTAACAGAATCAATCAAATGACAGGTGTCTTAAGTTTTGTTTCCCTAGGAGCAACGCTGAGTCGAACATCCAAGCACAAGTACTTTATTTTAGATTATTTAGGAAGTAGGTTATTTAAAAGAGGTGGGAAAAGGGGCAGGACTTACATTCTTAGGTGGGTTAGTGCTCTGGGTAACCGGAGCTTGATCCCACTGGCGAGTACTGGAAGCCAAGACCAGAGTCATCCTCCCAAAGGGTAAGGGACCTGGAGTATTTGTACACCAACATCCTTGTTTCATGGAACAGGGAGCCCTTCCAAGGGGAGTTGATTTGCCAGCACTTCTAGCCTGAACTGCACACAGAGGAACTCAAATAGCTCCAAAAAAGGAAATTCTCAGGCAGAGATGTAAATGCTTCCAGCTGGAAGTTGGATTGCTGTGTACCGCAATGATAAGGACAGGAGCAGGGCCAAACCCAGAGGCTAGAAGCCCTCTCCTCCTCTGAGCACAAGCTACCCTGTACAGCTCCTTTCCTTCCTCTGCTAGCTCAGCCCAACTCAAGGGTGTCATCTTCCTCCAGTCCGTTAACCAGCTTCCAGGACTCCTGAATATTTCTACTACCTGACCTATTCTACCAGGTCCTCCCCTCCTTGTTCTCAGAAAAGACTTTCATGGTTGCCACCAGAATCTCCTCTGGTTGAACACAGAAAGACAGACAAATTGACCCTCAGTGAAGTGTTCTGAGCTGAAAGGTGATGTCTTCTAGCTAAGATGACCTTGGCACTTCTTAGACCATGTAGCCAGGTAGGGGAAATGCTTCAGGTCCAAATCTCATCCTCTTTCAATTGCGTATGTTTTCTCACATAAATCACTGGGTCTGTTCATGTTGCCCTGAAGCCACTACAGGTCAATAATCGGCAAAGTTTCCAACTTTTGAGGGACTGTGGAAATTATCCACCAAATGCATGCATCCCCTGCTCTCACTTTCCTCCCGAATGCCTGGGAAGGCATACAGTTTCTGTTTGAATACTTACAATATGGTGGGGTACTCACCCCTCCCAAGTGACTCAACTCTTAAAATCACCCTTTGGACAGGATACAATTCAACAATGCACCTTCCTGAATATCCAGCAAGGCTTGCCATTGGCTTTTTCTCCTAGAGATCTGACCAAGATTAGTCCTTGCTGTGGATGCTCTAATGAGCCACTCAGACCCCCTTCAGAAATCAATAATTCATTACCCCAGCTTCTGGGAGTGTGGGCAACAGACAGCCCTCAGCTCTCTGCCCTCTCTTGGGATTGCCTCAGCTGAAGAGGCAGATCTGAATGGCCATTCAATCCTCCAGATCCCATTGGGTCAGTGTAGGCTTCTGGTAAGATGGCATTGCAGCTCAACTTCTCCCCCTTCCTAATTCCTGCTTTATTCTCTTCCCTTCTGCAGGTGTTGCTCCCAGAAGTCTCCCTGATACACCTGCATACACTAATCATCACAGAGCCTACTTCCTCTGAAACCCAACCTGCTACACACACCGACCTCAGAGGTAAGGGACAAACCAGAACTCAGGTGTCCAGGCTCCCTGTCCAGAATGTTCCCAAATAAAAGAATCCTCATCCTTGTATTAGTAGGAAACTAATTTCCTAGGGCTGCCCTGACAAACTGGGTGGCTTAAACAATAGCAATTCATTGTCTCACAGTTTGGGAGGCTAAAACTGGGAGATTAAGGTATTGGTGGGATTACCTCCTTCTGAGCACTGGGAGGGAGAATCTGCTCCATGACTCTCCTAGCTTCTGCTGGTTTGCTGGCAACCTTTGATGTTCCTTCTAGAAGCATCAGCCATGCCTCTGCTTTCCTTTTACATGACATTCGTCCTGTGTACCCATCTGTGTCCAAATTCCCCTTTCTTATAAGGACAATAGTCATATTGGATTAGGGGCCCACCCTACTCCAGTCTGGCCTCACCTTAACTAATAATGTCTTCAGTGACCCTATTCCCAAACAAGGTCACGTCCTGAGGGACTGGAGGTTAAGATTGCAACATATGAATTGTGGGGACTCAAATCAGCCCCTCCATGGTCTGAGGCATGGGCCTGACTGACTTTCTCACACCCATCCCCACCTTGCATTCTGCTTGTCCCCATTAGCCTCTCTTATCATGGGCTTTTAGCTTTGGGGTTTCCCATAGTTTTTGCCCAGAGGACACAGTGAAAAAAATACACATGCCCTGAAACAAAACTAGCTCCTAAACACCTCTCTCCAAGTGATGGAGAAGTCTCTGCTGGGAACACGCATCAAAGTCGAGGGGAATCTTTGTATTCTGCTGGCCTGGCTTACAAGGTAAAGTGGCATGCAGATTTCTTATTTAATAAATTCCCACAGAAAATTAGTTTTTCACAGTGGGAAGAATTTCAAGGCTTGCTGAGATGAGCGGGCAGGATCTAATCACTGTTGAGGCTTTGTACGTACACCAGGCATTGCCGATCTCCAAATGATCCAATTACTCTGCCGAGGCCCATCTGCCTCACCTGCATACTAATCTCGAGACAGGGGAGCAGCAAACACACTGGCCTTTTCGGGAAGCTCCAGACGCACATGGCTCCCTTGCTGACCTTCTGCCAATTACATTCATCTCAATTCTATTAGCTCATCTTTTGCCCGAAGGTGACATATGCCCAGCTTAGAGGGAAACGTGCCTCCAGCAGCTTCCCTCAGCAAGGGGAGAGGGGGCCAGCTCTGCAGGCCCTGTGCATGGCTCACACTGCCCACGGTCTCTGGATTTTCTTCCCTAAGGTCCCTTGCAAGGAGGACTGCTGAACTCAGGAGGAAGCATCCTTCCTGGGTGACAGCACAATGCCTCCACTGGCCTAGATCTGATGGGAGGTGTTTTGGGTTTTTTTGGTGGGGGAGGGGGAAAGAGAGACAAAATGATGAAAGAGCCTCAGATGCCTGGCTTTGAGTACAAGTTTCATTCTTGGAGGGTGATTTAGAACAGGCAGCTTTACTTTTCTTGAGCGTCTCAAGTCTTGTAAGCAAAATGGGGGTGGATACACTTCTACTGCTACAATAGACAGTCTCCCTGACACAACCCTACTTCCTTCCTATCCACTTACTAGCCACCTCTGACCAAAGAGCCTGGGATGCTTTATGGAACAGAAGAGAAAGAGGAGCATAGAGTAAGTTTCTAATAGATGGCCCCTTATGCAAATAAGCATCCAACCAGCTGTAATGCAGGTTCTTCATGCTATAGAAACACCAGGAAGGGCAGAGTGGTCAGGGATGACTTCTTGGAGGAGGTTACAGTAATGCTGGACCATGAACACGAGCAGGATACATAAGAACAAAGAGGTGGAGTTGAGATTATTATGACATGTGTTGATCAGGGGGACGGCCTTCAAAAAAACTGGATGTGGTTTGTCTATGATTTCCATCATGGAACATACTAAACGACCTCCCCCACCCCAAATACACACACACACACACACACACACAATAGAAGAAGTCAGTCAGCTCAGGCAAGTCCAAGAGAAGGCTGGGGATCCAGAGTCCAACCATGGGGGGGCTGGAAAGGGATGCACATGTGCATTGGAGATAAGGGATTTAGAAGACTTACCTGAGAAGAGAACTGGAATTGCCAAGTGCAAGGTAAACAGTGCAGCTGTTACTCCATAAGCTTAAGAGTGTGTGGGCAAAGCTTGGAGGTAAGTACCAGGTCTTGGGGGTCTCTTTAAGACTTATAAGTTTGTCATTCTGTATTTAAAGAGTTAACAACTATGTGTCAGTCTCTGGGCTTGGAGTAGAGGAGAAGAGGGTAGGCAAGAGTGGGAGAGAAATTGTATAGTCTTTTTTTCCCTCTACAAAAAAAATGAAAGAACTTCACTTAGCAGAAAGGCAGCATAGCATTACTCTGTGGAAAACCAGGGGCTTACAGTCATTCAGACTTGGCTCTGCTGTTCGTCAGCTGTGGACCTTGAGAAAGGGTGGCGAATGAATGAGCCTCAGTTTACTCATCTGCAAAATGGAAATATTGATTCTTCCTTAATGGTTCTGTTCTAAGGGTTAGAGACATTATAAATAAATTTCCTAGAATGATGCCTGATTCTTGGTAGGTGAACAATGGCTATTTAGAGCTTATAGTCCAACACAGAGCATGTTATTTATTCAACTATCAAAAATCCACTGAGCCCAAAACATGTTATAGGCACCATGACATGTGTAACTATAAATAACACTGAGACAAGCAACATTAAAAGTACTAGGGACTATGAGAGTTCAAAGGTTAGACGAGACACTTCTGGGTAGAGAAGCAAAGAAAGCCTCCAAAAGGAACCTTAAAGAATCAGGAATATTTGGGAATGGGGAGATTGAGGGACGGCATTTCCAGTAGAGGTACAACCATGACCAAAAGCTTTAAGGTAGAAAAAGCTGAGGATATGAACAAAGGATAGCAAAAGTCTCATTTGGGTTGAGTTTATGACATGTGAAACAGCTCTGCCCAACAAAAATGTCTGTGGTGATGGAAATTTCCTGTATCCTTACTGACCAGTATGGTAGCCAAGAGCTCCATGCAGCTGTCCAGCACTTGAAATGGGGCTCTTATGGCTGGGGAACTGAATGTCTACTTTTATTTAATTTCAACTCATTTAAATTTGTGGTTCATGGCCGCCATATTGGTTAGCACAGGTGCAGAGGGCAATTTGGAGCAAACCACCTGAAAGAATGAATTGCGATCACACTGTGATGGCCTTGAGTGACACACTAAGAATTACATTTCACCCTTAGATTATAAGCCATCACAGTTCAGCTCTGGAAAGACATTCTAGCTGCAGAGTGCAAGATGAATTCTGAAAGGGGACCCCCAGAGGTGAGAGCAGCAGATTTCCAGAGCCTAAAATTGTTCAGAGACTGATAATTAGGATCCTGCCTTAAACGATGTCAGTGGGAATGGAGAGGCGAGGATGGATGTGAGAAGCTGCCCTATGTACAGCCTTCAGGAGATGGTAGGTTGAGAAGGTCAAGGGAGACAAATGTGGCTGAGGGGCTACAAGACCTGAAACTGAATCTGTGCGTGCCTCAGGGTCTTGTGACACCAGGCACAGGAGAGAGTGAAGAAGAGCTTGTGGCCTGGAATAAAGAACAGGACGCAGGGGCCTCTGGGGCTGGTGTCAGTGATTACCGGGAGAGGAGGAACTCCTGTGCCTCCAGACAAAACTGCGGTACTGTCCTCTCTCCCGGGACAGATTTCTTTTTCATTCATTTCCCCAGGTTATAGGGAAAGCTGTGTGGACCTGGCTTTTGGGGATTGGAGCCCCAGGGGCCTGGAGGGGGCTTGACGGTGGCTGCAGTTTCTTCCAGGGACAGAAGGCTGATTTGGCATTCCCAGCACTGCCCACTCTTCTCATGTCCTTCTTGGAGCTGGCCGCCAGGTCCCCGAGAACTCTGCATGACTTGCTGGAGAAAGGTGATTTGTTTTTGTCCTATTAACTTCTTGAAAGGACAGAAACAGATTACTGGGCTGGAGGGCTGGCCTGGGAAGAATACGGATGCGGAACTGCCTGCATGAGGCCGGAGCAGGGAGATTGGGATAAGCAGGGCAAAGGGCGAAGGAGGAAACAGAATCTCCATCTCTTTGCTCACATTTGCTGAAATCAGTCCCTTTGCAGAAAGGTAGTGGGTTGGGGAGCTCGCACTTGAAGTTTCACTCGCTCTTCCTCTTACCATTTGTCACCTCTGTTGTCTCTGCCCAGAGAACATACTCCATCCTCTCCTCTGCTCTCTTCACTCATGTCTGAGTGCATTCATTCATCAATCATTGAATAGATGTGTTGAGCACCTACTATGTGCCTGTCATCATGGTAGAAATTGAATGTTCCACAGGGACGAAACAAGATAGGATACCACCCCCAACCCATGAATGCTGGAGACCAGGGAGAAAGCTTAAATACTATCGATGAACTGTACCAAATAAAGGTACAATTACAAACACAGATACTGTTTTTGAAGAGACTTTTGTCAAGCTTTAAGCATGCCTGTTCAGATGCCCCTGTGGAAGGACTTCGCTGTGCCTTGATTTATTCATCTGCAACATGGTGTTGAGAATAGAATCTATGTATGTTGTAGAGAGGACTGAATATGATTTTACATGTAGGTACCCAAAAGGACCTGCCCCTGTTATCATCTCTCCTCAAGACCCAACAAGTCAATGGACTCTGGCCCCAGGGCCCTTCTCAAGGCCAGGATGTCTATCCCTTTCTCCAGGTTTGACTGGGCGTGCTTCTGAGCAAGAGGTCCACCAGATCTTTCGGAAACACATCATGAGTAAGCCTCTCTTTGCCTCCCAGGGGCTACAGGTAGAACCTTGCTCTGTGATACATAGAGGTTATTTCCTAAATTCCTGGCCTTTGCAGGGGAGGTATGAAAAAATTCTTGGAGCTACAAAACTCAAACCTGTAACATGACAGAATGAAACCAGTCTGCTTCAAGAGAGAGGAGTTAAATGAGTTGCAATAAAAAGCATGATTTATTGGCAGTCTGGTCATATGCTTTCACATATGGCTATCATCAGACTGAAAGCAAAGTTGGGGGACACTGTTGAGTCTCCTGAGAAACTCGCAGGAGGGATGAAAAGGTTTGTTCACCTTATACCAGACAAGAGAAGGCCACAGCCAGGCTTTTCTAGATGCTGAAGCATGTCCTCCCAACAAAAAGTCCCTCTTTCACATTCAGTAGAGCAAACCTCAAGGGTGGCTGCTGTATCTTTCCCCATGTGCTCTCGCAGATTCAAAGCTGATTTTTTAGAATAACATCGATCCTACCCATGTTTCCTGGGAGATAGTAAGGATAGAAATATGAAATACTGAAGTTTAAGTGCCCACGAGCCTTTCAGGACGCTAGAAGAGGATGCAAAGGAAAGACGGCGGAACGGAATGACTGTTCTGTGTTAAAGGGGGTGAGCAGGTTTAACTGGCAGGGGAGGAAAGAAGAGACTTTTGACACAACAGGAGTAAGGTAGGCTGCACAGAGGACTGAAGAGAGAAAGCAGAGGGATTTGGGCAGCTGATGAAAATGCGGGGAAATTGGGAAATAACAGGTGATGTTTAGGGAATGAAGTGGATGCGCTTGGTGCCTCATCCAGGCCCCCTTCACCTGCCAGAGCATCAGCCCCCAGAGGCTGGAGTGTTGGCTGACAGTAACTCACACTCCTGCTCTTTCTCCCAGTGGAAAGCCCCTCACCTGGAAGGCTATCTCCTTCCCCCACCCCTGGAAGGAAACCTCAGCCAGTGGTACAGGTGTACAAAACGTCTGGCCCCCTTGTCTCAAGATGGGAAGATGGGACCAGCTTTGTGGTGCAATTCATGCTCCAGAGCCTCCAGTGGGACCAGTCTGAGACTAGATTGCAGCTGAATCATATCCTTACTTAGTCTTTTGTTTGCCTTCTCCCTCTTGCACTCCTTTTCTCCAGAAAGTATTCTCCCAATACATGTCCGAACAAGAACCCCCTCTTAGGCTCTGCTTCCGCAGTGCCTGACCTAAGACAGGAAGTTTTACACCATGGGTGTGATGCTATCCCCTCTTCTGTGCCCCCTTCCCAGGAAATCTCAGGAATACAGACTTAGTTCTTGCATTCTTTTGGATTTAGAAATGTGCATCTTGGGCTGTGATAATATTCTGAGATTGGCTTTAAGGTTCAGCAAAACAGTTAAATCACTTTCAGTTTACAAATAAAATGATAGTAATATCTAGAATGTATTGAATACCTGTTCTAAGCACTGTTTTAAGTCCTGGATGTTTATTACATCATTTAAAACTCCCAATAGCCCTATGAGATGCCCACTTTTAGTCTGTGTTATAAATGAGGAAGTCGAGTCTACGTGAGGTAAACTAACCTGCCCCTAGTCATGTGTTAGTGGCAGAAATGGGTTCAGACCAGGTTTCTCGATTCCAACACCTTTTTCTACACAATAGGCCACATTGGCTCCTCCAGCTCAATAAGAATAAAGATAAAGCTGCCAAGTTCTCATTTCAGAATGGAAATGCAGGCTCCCTTGGCCCTGGTATTACAAGCACGTGCATTTTCTTCTTCAGTCAATTACACAGAGGTTGGCATTCACTAGAGAATCCAACCATGAGTTGACTGAAATCCAGCTCCTACTTCCAGAAGCTCATCTGAGAAATCTAATATTTGAGATAGATAATCTAATGGGCATGTGAGTCATCCATTTCTTGGGATTCTCTAAGTCCTAGTCTCGTATTAAATTAGAAAGGCAGTCACCTGGACCCTATTATGTTATCTTCCCCCAAGAAACTGCCTCAGCTAAGTCAAGATTTAACACTCTGACAGCATAAGGGCAGATGAGGGTGGATGAGGGCAAGAAATGTCAATGTGGATAATCCTTCTGTTGAAGACATTGCTTTACTATTATAAAATACCCCTTAAGCATGGATGCAAGTGACTGATTGTATTCCAGGGTTCAATGCTTGTACGATGTTCCCTCCTGTAGATAAATTTTGTATTCCTTCCCATCATGTAATGTAGATTACATGACCCAATCAATATGTTTCTCATTTTGCATTAGCTGCCAGGAAGCTCAGAGACAAATTCAGTGCTGTGATGAATATAAGATCTGTCTTGGATGTCCACTCTAACAATGTTTTTAAATTGTTTTTAAGTGTTTTGTTTTGTTGTTTGAGACTATCTCAAATTTTTTAAATAGGCAAAGACTAAAATCAGTGTGTTGTTATAGGGAACTGATCTAGTGGCATATTTTAAATAAAATATCCCAGTGGACATCCCTCCACTCTATCGCCACTGCCATGACCACAATTTAGGGCACCATCATCTCCCATCTGGATGATTGGAAATGCTTCCTACTGGTGGGCCAGTTTCCAGTCTTGACTTAATGCCTTGCCTCTCCTTTATTCTCCATTTTGCAGCTAATTAATCATTATACACAAAGACCTGGCTTTGCACTAGGTGATCTAAAAGCCTCCAAAGGCTCCCCCATATTTAATTGCAAAATATGCTTCTAAATAGGGGTGCAAAGTTGTGTGCTGGTTACTCAAAGCCATACGGGGATGCGGATATCTTTCTGAAGCATTACTTTTAACTCCATGGTAAGTAACTTAAAACACTAATGGATATTAAAAGAAATGTGATATAACATGGAGCCAAATGCCAAATGTATGTATACATTTGATGCTGACACATGAGACTGAAGATGTTTCCCACGTGGGTCGAACCACTGAGAACTGCAGGCACCTCAATACCCTGTTCCTCCGCAGGGCATTCTTGTTCATTCTTCTCTGTCCTTGGGAAGGCTGTGCTAAAAAATTGCGGGAAGCCCTGCTACAGAATAAAACCCGCCTTTCTTAACAAGCCTCCAGACACCTACTGACATCTGCAACCTCACCTCATGATAGATGAGTCTTCACACACTCAGCTCCAGAGCCAATGGACTCTGCTCAGTATGCTGACTCGGCCATGCTTTCTTCCCACTTGGCCTTGGCACATGCGGTTCCCCCAGATGGAACACCAGTGCCTCCCCGCTGCACCTGGACAGCCCCTGCCTGTCCTGCAGATTTGGGCTTAGGAATTACTTGTGGGAAGTCTTTAACGGTCATCATCATTACCACCACCACCATCATTATAGCTCTCACTATATGCCAGGCACTTTCTAAGCATTAACCCACAATTATCCCTACTCTAGGAGTGGAGAGACTGTGGCACCAGGGGGTGCAGTCATGGTTAGAGGCCATTTGGGGAGTAAGTGATGAAAAATGAAATTCTAACTCAGATCTGCTCTAATAAGAGGCAGAACTTTTAGTCACTCCACACAACATTTAATCACCAACATCCTACTTGGCTAATGGCCGCACTTCTCTCAAGTCTTTGCTCAGACCACACTTTCTCAGGGAAGCCTAACCAGATCAACCCTTAAAACTGCACTCTTGATCCCCTTTTCTCTGTTACACTCTCTCTCTCCTTTTGACATTGCATATATTCACTTTCAACGTCCCATGTAATCCATTTTTCTTCTTGTTCATTGTTTGTCCACCCTGGTAGATCATAAGCTCCACAAGGACAGAACTAGCGTGCTCATTTGATGTATCTAGCAAGAGTACAATAAAAATTTGTTGAAAGATTGAATACATGAACTATGCCCTCTGTCCTCTGAATCAGGGGAAATCCTGAAGCCTAGCACATACCTGGCACAGGGAAGGAGGTAAATAAAACTTTGTCACTGGATGAAGGCGTCCTTTGCTGTTGATAATAAAATCCCTCGGAACAGGGTAGAGGGCCTCTGGGTGTCTGTCCCAGGTCAGAGGAGCCATGCCTGGTGTCAGACTGTCCTGAGCCCTGTGCTCTGTTCCGGCTCGGCCTCGGGAGCTGTGTCCCTTCACGGCCCCACCGGGTCTCACTCCCGCATTAGTCCAGACCCTCCCCTTCCTAAGCACACCACCAGGACTGCGTGAGTTTCCTTGGACATCTCATGGTGCCTCCTCTAGCCATGCGAGGGAAGGACCCCTCTGCCATGTGCCACCTCATATATCCAATTAGGCGGACTCTGAGTGGTGGTGGAAAGCTGGCTGTTTCCTTGATAGCAAATACCCAAACTGACTGAAACAATTAGTTTGTCTATTTTAAAACTGAATTCCAACGCTTCCATGGCAACCAAAGTTATTAAAAGATGTAAATTAAAGTGTTGTGCAGGAAAGATGGCATGGCATGGAAGGCACTTGCTTTGGGGAAAAACACAAAGAACTTGGAACCAAGAGGCATCCCCCACCTGGATGCACATTGCATCAGCTGGAGGGAAACAGGTTCTACATCTCCATCTCATACCCTCGGCTTCTGTCACCGCCTTGTGTCAGAGACATCCTGAGTTCTCACATGCTCGAGAGAGAGGAGGGGCTATGCACTTTTGGAGGCCTCTAATGCCAAGACAGAAACCTGGGACAAGTAGGTGGGGGCTGAGGGGCTAACATTACTGTGACATCTACTATTTACCTAATAATAATGAGACCTGACATGTGTGAAACACTTCCTAGGCCCCGGGCCCCATGCTGTGGGATTTCCATGCATTGTCTCATTGAATGCATCTATCACATGAGACAGAATCTCAGTTTCTTCCCATTTTGCAGATGGGGAAATGGAAGGCCAGGCAGATTAAAGGGACTGAAGGAGTCACACTGCCAGTAAGTGAGAAAAATGGGGTTAGAGCCCACAATTCTCTGATAATATATTTCTTGAATTTGGGCCAAACAAAATGTTGGGCGAATGGATTATTCCACTAAATCTTCTTACTAATCCTAAATGATAACATGGTGTAGGGCTGTCAGCTCAGGCCCTTGCAGCACACTGATGTAGGTGAAGCTCACCCCTCCGTGTATTAGTTCTGGGACCTCAAGGCGAGATTGCTAACCCTTAGCAGCTCAGTTTACTTGGCTGTACAATGAGCCCTGCATATGGTGAGGGCAAAGTAAGCTAGTGCAGGGGATGCCCTGCCTGGTTCCTGACAGACAATAGCCTATGAATGCTCGTGTATCATTACTGTACTCTTTATAGGTTTGGAAGGAGGCTTAGAGAAGTAAAGTAGCTTGCTCAAGGACACACAGCTGGGATCTGAAGCCAGATCTCATCCCCAACTGAGACGGATAATACAGTTTTATCAAGATCTATGGTTCTCTGTCTTTTCATGGTAAAGCCAGAACACCCAGAATCCCCAGTCAACATGCCCCTTGTCTCATGTCCCAGGCCACCTTGCTGCTTCTGAAAACATGGACAGGGAAAAGAACAGCTGTATCTAACATCATGATAATTATATTGACTAACATTTGCCAGGTCTTTGTTCTCCACCAGGTACTGCTCTGGGCTGCAGACACTCTGAAATGGGTTTGGTTCTTTAACATGCATGTTAGCACTTCAGCACAGGATGTTTCGTCTATCTTTGTCTGGCCAATACTTGCTGGTCTCTCAGGATTCGGTTTAAACAGGTATTGCTCTGCAAGGCTTCCCCTGGGTGGAAAGATCTGCTCCTTCAGCCCCTGGCGCTGCCCTCTCCTAGCTCTCAGCTGGTGTCATCAAGGGCCTGCCCCTTCTAAGAGGACATGTGCAGAATCTGGGCTGTCTCCTCAGTGCCCAGAATGGTTGGCTGGCACAGGTAGGTACTTAATACAAATTTTGGAATGAAGGAATGAATGAATAAATTATGCCTTTTTTTTTTTTTACTGAAGAGTACGTGAGGGTCAACATATTATTCAGCCAAATCTGGACCCATCCAGGATCTCAGTTAATGCTCTCGGCAAAGAGACCTTCACAGTCCACAGCTAGAGGTGAAAGAATCCTCCCCTTAGCTGGGAAGAGTCATGAAATCAGAACTGTCTGCCATGACAAGTATCTAGGCAAGGTTGTATAAGTGCAATCATTTGTTCATTCACTTTCTATTCATTCACTTCTTACTTCAATGAATATTGATTGTTTACCAACTATGGGCTAAATGTTGGGGGCAGGAGCCCATGATGTTTACCATAGGTTTATACTTTCAGGGACCAGCCAGGGAATAAAACAAGGTTTTAAGCAGACAAATGAATGAAATAGCCAGTTGTGATAAGTCGTATCTTTTAAAAGCTTCATATATTAAATAATGGAAAGTACTTACTTTGGAGTGGATTAATAGGGAAGGTATCTGAGGAAGGATGAGAAGAAGCTGACAAAATGGAAAGCCAGTTAAGGGTCATCCCAGACCAAGGAAACTACAAAGGCAGGAAGAATTGGTCCGACAGAGGGCCTGGGAGTGTCCGTAAGCTGGGGAATGAGCAAGTGCAGAACAGATGGAGACGAGGTTGCCGAGGGCAGCAGGGGTCCCGTCTTGCAGGACTGTGCACATTTTGTAGGAGTTTGGATGTGTGTGTGTGTGTGTGTGTGTGTGTGTGTGTGTGTGTGTGTGTGTGTGTGGTATTTGCTCTGTTGTTCAAAACACCTGAAGTTTTAATGCCATCATTTTATTTGTGCTCATGTCACTGGCCACAAGTGCCTCCAAGTGTGCAAAAAGGGTCCACAGTGACCACACAAAGGGCTTGGACCAAACGGAATGCTGGCACACTCAGTTGCAAGTCTGGGTTCTGGGTGGACCCATCCCCTTCTCTGGGCCTGTGCTTTCACTTCTGCAAAAACAAGGGAGAGGAATGCAAGGTGGAAATCCACCCACGGCGGTGCTGTGGCCCACAGGGCAACTGCAGAAGGGCGGAGTTGTCTTTGGGCATTGCACTGAGTGGGACTGCTGTGGCGTGTGAGGGTACAGCCTCGTGGGGACTCCTACAGAGCCAAGGCTCTCTGAGTGGGTCCTCTCCATAGTCTTCTTCGGGTTCTAATTGTTGGGGTTTCTAAGGCAAGATTCTGGCACTATCTGAAGACATTTTTGGTGGTCAGTAGTGGGGAAAGGGACTACCACTGGCATCTGTGGGTGGAGGCCAGGGACACATGTAAACTTCCCATAGTGCACAGGGCAGCCCCCACAACAGAACTATCTGGTCCCAAATGTCAATACTGCCAAGACTGAGAAACCCTGGAATAATGGAATGATGCATGATAGGAATGGATGAATAATGCAACATCCTCCAGTTAACAGCCCCATGGTTTTCATTTGTATGAGATAACCAAATGTTAGTTGTTGTTTTAATTAAAACAGCCACTGGGAACAGTGAAAGATCCATGGAAAAACAGAGCTCCCCACAATTCCAGGTACGTACATGAACCAAATACTATTTCTGGTTCTTTTTATAGAATTCCTCTCCTAACTGGTAATAACCAGTATTTTGTAAGCCTCATTCTGCCAGGCACAGGGCTAAGCAATTTTCATGCATTAACCTGTTTAATCCTCAAAAATGCCCATCTTTCTAATTGTACAGATAAGTAGAGAGATGCAGAGACTTAAGTTAACTCATCCAAGGTAACAGAGCTAGTAAGTGGAGGAGAAGGGCGTGAACTCAGGCATTCTGGTCTGGGATGCTGTGGGCTGGAAACCACCACCCTTGATTGCATCTGAAGATGCTGAGCCAGACTGTGATGCTGTGATTTAGAATAAGAAATATATATATTTGGTCTTCATCTGCAATTCTGGCACAGAGCTCTTCCTAAGTGTGGAGAGCAATCAAGGTGTCTTTGTTATGTTAATGAGGTAGCTTTTGGAACTCCCCTAGGTCATCTAAGGGTGGGGTTGCCAGTGAGGCCAACCATGTGATTGGAGGGCTGAAACTTTTAGTCCCGCCCCAGACCTTCTGAGAGGAGAGTAGCAGAGATGGAGTTCAGTCACCAATGGCCAATGACTTAGCCAATCATAACTACATAATGAAGACGCCATAAAGAACCAAAAGGACAGGGTTTGGAGAGTTTCCAGGTTGGAGAAGACATGGACAGTTGGGGAAAATGACACGCTGGGAGAGGGCTTGGAAGCTCTGTGCCTCCTTCCCACACACCTTGCCCTATGCATCTCTCTTATCTGGCTGTTCTGAGTTATATCCTTCTATAATTAACCTGTGATCTAGTAACTAAAATGTTTCCCTGGGTTCTGTAAGCCACTCTAGCAAGTTAATCAAATCCAAAGAGGGGGTCCTTGGAACTTCTGATCTGTAACCAGTCAGTCAGAAGCACACGTTACAACTTGGACTTGCTATAGGCATCTGAACATAGTGGGGGAAGTGGGTCTTGTAGGATTGAGCCCTTAACCTGTAAGAGTTGAGTCTTTCTCCAGGTAGATGGTGTTAGAATTGAGTTGAATTGTAGGACCCACCAGCTGGTTCAGATAATTACCTGGTGTGGGGAAAAAGCCATACATCAAAATTGTTGGAAAATAATTATAGGGTCACTCCCGCTGCTGGTAGGCTCCTGGTGGGCATGGTTCACACATGCATGAGAGCACTTTCTTCAGGGAGTATTAACACCACTCCTCCACACCACCCCAGCCAGCAGGCGAGCTAAAAGTGGGAGCCGCAGGACCCACCAGAGCACCTGATACTGAAAGGATACCCAGGGAATGTTTGTCAATGGGTGTGTAAGAAAATCACTTCTGCCTCCAAACTCCATGAGCAGCTATATATTTATTTCCTTACTTCGACTTCAAAGCAAATTTCTCAGGAAAATACCAACATGGAGAAAACTTTGAAAGGGAACAGAGAGAACTCAAATCAAGCCATGACCTTTAGGGGACGTTAGCCACATCCCAATCATGCTGCCCATCACTTTGAGAAGGGAAAGGGGCTTTGAAAAATGCAAGACATCTCTCTGGGTAACACTGACTCAATTCCCTAAGCACAGGTTGCAAAAGTTCACATTTTTAGCTAACATTTTCTGTGATGCTTTTCTTAACTCTGAAAGTTGCTATTTTACTAGCAGCTTCCTTTTGGGGCATCAGATGGCAGATTGGATGATTTAAGGGGAAAAAATATGTGGTTGTATTTGAAGTTTTTTAAAAAGCCTTCAGGAGTCTAATCTGACATTCTGGGTAAGAACACAGCATTATGTTGACACACATGACATTTTTCTTAATGACGTATGAAATCGCGTTACGGTGGCAGATCACCAAGCGGGTGGAGGGGAACCGGGCAAACTTGCGTCAGCTGGGTGAAGTGTGTCTGCAACCCCTGCCTTAGGAGGAAAGGTTAAGGGGTCTGGAAGTGTCTCCATTTCAAAATGCTCATGCATAAGGGATCCAAATGACCTCTGGCCTCAGTGACCAGACTTTACAGAGGAGGGCCTCATTTACACGCAGGCTCTCAGGCAGTGGTTCTGAGTTCCTCTGCTTGGGCCCAAGAGAGAAATTAGCTCCTCTGACAGAACCCCAGGTATTTATGGGAGAGGCTAACAGGACTCTGGGAGCACCAGAGCGTGGTCTTTCATGATACTATCTGTTCCTCTGACCATTAGGACTCACGTTTACAGATCGGGCAACTGAGACACAGAGAGGTGAAGAAACCTGGCTAGGAGTCAGCTTCATGCAGCTCCAAGATGGAATAAGAGAGAGAGTGCAGGTGACAGTCCAGGGAATCTGCATGGCCTGTGCTTGGAAGACTCACGCATCACTTCTGCCTACCATCAGTTGGCTGGAGCTCAGTCACATGATCCCATTAAATCCCAAGGGAGAGGAATTAGAGTCAAGCTATAAACCAAAGGGGTGAAAGCAATGGGTCTTGGTGAATCAGGACCATTTCTACCACAAAGATCTGGAGAACTCATATTTGTCTGGGAAACCAGATTCAAAAACACACTACCATCATTCAGTCATCTATGTCACTCACCCCAGAGTTAAAACGAGAGTTTTCAAATGTATCACTGGACAGTACTCAGGGGTGGAGGGATGGAGGTGAAAGTTATCTACAGGGAGTTCCTGGAGCCATCTGGGATGCTACTTAAATGTAAAATTGAGATACTATTTACTGAGAACTATCTATGCACCAACACTATTCCCCATGCTATAAGTATCTTATTTAATCCTCACCCTGATAGTATTAGGTAATGATAATGACTGGTCTCATCTCATAGCTGAGAAGGTGAAATGTTGAGAAGCCCCGCAGCAAGTCCGGAAAGAACTGGAAATCATACCCAGGCTAATCTGATCCTAGAGTTCAATGCTGAACCCAGCGGATTTCCATGTCTGTGCTTATTTCTTCCCATCAATAAGATAATGTGTTGTCCCACAAGGGAGAAATAGGGTTCCTTCCTTCCAGTCCGTATTATTTAAACCACAGCATTAGCTCACTTGAAAAGGGAAACTTTTCAATAAAATATTCAGAATGTGAAATATGAAAGAAAAGAAATATATCCACAGGAAAGTCACTAATCAAAGTGGTTTTCTTACCCAGTTGTATTATGTGGCTGGTGTTCACAGAGCAAAAGAGAGAACAAACGGTAGGTGGCCAAAAATACCATGTGTATCAGACACAGCTGCTCAGCACACTCAGCCACAAACAAACAGGCTTCAGACTCCAGAAGCAGAGGGACACGTGTGGTCAAATTCCTCACTCAGAAAGATGAGCAGAGTCCTATGTTGGGACCATGGGAGTTTGTCATCCATGCCTGGGATTTGCATGTACTGCTGAGGCAGTCTGTTTACCTGCATGGTAGGATGGAGTGCTACGAGGCGGGCAGTCATCAAGTAGCTTTGTTTCATACTTGGAGAATTTGAAGAAAAGAACCATTGGGGACAAAGTTACTGTTTCATATACTTGGAGAATTTGAAGAAAAGAACCATCGGGGACAAAGTTACTGCTTCATACTTGGATAATTTGAAGAAAAGAGCCCTCAGGGATAAAGTTACTGCTGTTTTTCCTGTTTATTGGTTTGTTTTCTCTTTTAGGGTATGAAGAGATTTTTCCAATTTTAATATGCACATAATATTGTAAATATCTGAAATCAGAACGTGTTTTTAAATCAATGTTGTGTTGCTTTTGTTCACATCTTCTCCCCTTCCTCCAAAAAAAAAAGCATTATCGGAGTGAGGCTGTGATTTATAACACAGGATATCTGAGAATAGAGAGGGACAGAGCCCATGGTCATAAATGGTACTGGACTGAAGTACCCATTTCTCTCACCTGCCCTGTGGGCCTATGCATATGACAGTAAGCTGGCTACATGAGGAGGCTTTGAGCAGAAGATCTTAAAGGTAGGGGCTGAATCATTCAAATTAAAAATACAAACCAAACCAAAGGGGGAAAGGCTAACAATCACTTTCCTTCAAAAAGATAAGACTACATTTTAAATATCCATTTACATGTATAGTAATAAACTATCATACATTTTAATCTGTGTTCTATTTGACAATACTTCATTTGCAGACTCTTCATGGCTTTTCTTTTTTGTGTGTGTGTATTTTTTTAATATAATTTATTTTATTATCATTAATCTACAATTACATGTGCAATATTACTGTTATTAAACTACCCCTTCATCAGGTCCCCCTCTTCATGGCTTTTCAAAACAAACCCAGAGTCCAAATCCCCACAGCATGAGATTTTCCACGTTCTCTAATTTGCAGTAATGTAGTATTCGAGTCAAATTCAGTCTGCAAGCCACCCTCCAGGGCAGCATAGGCACTTGGTGCCTCCGAGACGGCAGGTGCAGTTGCAGTCCGGGCACCCGAGAGGGCTGTGCATAAGGCAAGGGCTCGGAGAGTGCGGGGCGAGGCACCCACATGTTGCTCCCAATCCCGCTTCTGCTGGGGACGTGCTTCCCCAGGAAAATGAGCTCACAGGGCTGTGCTTAGTTCCTGTAGCAGAGACAGCTCTGATTCCCCAGCACCCATTCCTTCTTCCCTTCAGGATCCTAGTGAGGCGGTATTTCTCAGCCTCTTTCGTAGCTTAGTGGGAGTGTGTGACTGAGCTCCGGCCAACTGAAAGAGGGCAGAAGTGATGTATGACGTTTCCAAGCACGGGCCACACAGATTCCATGGACTGTCACCTGCACTCTCTCTTATTCCATCTTTGAGTTGAATGAACCTGACTCTGAGGCAAGTTTCTTAACCTCGCTGTTCTTCCATTGCCTGATCCATGAAAGGGGGAACAAACACAGCATCCACCTCTGGAGCTGTTCTGAGGAACATTTAATGAAGTCAAAACAAGACAGTAGAACTTAGTGGTTAACATCATAGACTGTAAAGTCAGAACTGAGTTGAAGGCTTTCCTTCATAGGTACATGACTTTGGGGAAGTTTTTTAACCTCTGCACCTTCCCCATTCTGGAAAATGGGGAAAACAGATACATACCTGACAGGAATGTGGTGGGGAATAACTGAGGTTAAATAGATAAAATGGGCAGTTCATAATAAGCCTGGCATCCTGTGAGTGCAACATACTTTTAGCTGCTACTACTACGATGGCTGCTACTATTGCTGTCATAATAATTGTTATTAGTATATAAAATGTGCTCAGAAGAGTGCCTGATGCACAGTAGTATTCATAAATGTTAACTGTCATTATTACTTTCTGTAAAATATGTGTAACAGAATACCAGAATTAAGTGGAATAATGGGAATAAAGTCTTACCATAGTAACTAGTATTGAAAAATGTAAGCTGTCAGGAACCCCTGGTCTTCTTAAATGCCACATGTGTTGTAGTAAAAAAGAAGGACCTGAAAGTCAAAACCAGGCCCTGGGCATAAATGACACGACAAAGGTGGTAGGAAGCAAATGGATGAACATACCAAAAGCAAACTTCACTTTTCCATAATATGACCTGGGGCCAGTCCATGTTCTAGGCTTGAAACAACTGGAACAATCCAGGAGGTAACCCTGAGCCTACGATGGCTCAGTTCAGAGCCTAAGATCAGTAAGCGGTCCCTAGTTGGAACTCAGTGGGTTCATGAAAGTGAACAAGAAAAATAGAACTTTATTTTCACTAGCCTCTAAATTCCCTTTAGTTATAAACGTAAACAGCAGATCACAGGAGAAAGCCAGTCCCTGTGACTTTGACACCAACAGAAATCACAGAATTTTTTAGTCATGACGTAATTGTCACTGTCACCGATGTCTCAAAATCTCATAATGTGTATCAGTGTTTCCAAACTAGAGTAGTTACTAGACTTGCTTTTTATTTAATGTATGAATAAGGAAAGCTACGATTTATCAGATCACACATTATTTTAGTAAATGCATTTCAACATAAATGCTCCCCTCAATGTTCTTAAGTATTTTATATGACATATTTTAAGAGACTTTATTCTGCAAAAAGGCCCATTTATTTGGCAAAGAGGCCCAGGTGCCAAAAAGGTTCATGGAACAGAAAAGGTAATGGGTCCCTGATCTAGGGTCTGGAGGACCTTCAGTCCCATACACACAAAGAGGCTGAGGCAGGACTCCAGACAACTGTTGGTGATGATCCGGGTGTCCTCTAGCATGTATCCTCCTGGGCCCTCTGTTACTGCACCTATAAAGAGGAGCTAGCTGCATTCAGCCCAAATCCTCCATAGGATTATTATAAGAATCAAATATGGTGTAGGATGTGAATCTACTATGAAGGCAGTAGGTTTGGCCCTAACTTGGGACATCAATCATATCATGCCTTAGAAAGACAGAGATCCTTATTCTGATTCCTCCTGGGTGTTCTGAGCATTGCTCCCAGGTCCTCCTCCTAAAGTGTTATAAAGGGAAAAGTTGCCAAAAATTTTGGGACACAGAGACCATTGGAGGTGCTCCTGTCAGATTTGGAGTTGAATCCTGGCTGGACCCTTACCGTGTGACTGTAAACAAAGAGTTTTACCCTTCTCAGCCTCTGTTTCCTCTTATTTATGATGGAAAGAATGATAGTTTATTGAGATGAACTGTGAAGTACAAAACAGTGCCGGGCAGGTAAGTGCGACGCAGGGCTCGGTGAAGCCCGGTGGTGGGGAGACCAGAGCTGATGGCCACCGTTATCACGCTCATCATCATCACGCTGGGCCAGGGATCTAATCCTCGTGGGACATCCACGTGCTCCTCGCGTTTCCCAGACCCCTTGCTGGGGGTGCTGGGGGACAAGATTTAGCTGGCAGACTGTGGGTGAAAGTGCTGAGACAATGAAAAATGCTAGAGAGATCCACTATTCTCTTTACTCCCCTGCCATATTTTGATGGTGGAGGTGTGTGTTGACACAGTGGAGCCCCCAAAATAGAGGTAGCCTGTATTGCTCCACCGCTAAATGAAGAGTGCCACCCCGTAGCATCACCCAGTGCCCACTGGACACATAGCATGAGCAAGAAATAAGCCTCTGCTGGGTAAGCCATTGAGATTTCCCAGTTAACTTGTTACTTCAGCAAAGCCTAGCCTCTCCTGACTAAATATATTAACTAAGAAAACCACAAAGAAATGAATGACATTCCCTAATGAAGACAATGGCTAGATCTGCCATGAGACACATCTAGAATTCAGTACCTTCCTCTAGGACATGAGTACAACCTCCATTGCAAGATCTGGGCAGAATCTAGTCCAAAGACTGAATCCAGTCCACAAAGACACTCAGCAGTCACCCATGCCAGCTTCTATTTCCCATCCAAAAACTCTGCTGACCCAGGACAACATTTACTCACTGGGACTAAGGAAGCCTTTTGGAGCACGGTGTTTGCAGTCTGTGCCCCATTAACTGAAACCACTCACATGCTGTTTCTACGTAGCATTCTCTCTCCTTCTCTCCAGTGGTACAAGTAGCTCTGAGTATTGCAAAGAGCTCTCAGTATCTATATGGCTGCCAGTTTGTAAGGAGGAGAGGGCAGGACCAGAATTCCTGCCCATGTCCCTGCTGAAGACAGTACCAGGGCAAAGTATAAAACATAATTAACACATTTCAAATCAACATGTAAAACATGTCAGCTGTTTGAGTATTAATTAATATTTTTGCAAACTAATTACATTAGGATGACAAGGCCAGAAGATGCTAAAAGAGTTTATGAATTTTGTTCTACTCCTCTTATTGAAACGGCTGCGTGGATTACCACTTTATTCAATTTTTATTTTTTTAATTTACCAGAAACAATCTAAACACCACACTATTTCACAGCTATCATCATTTATTCATAGCTCAATAGAGGAAGCCGGAATAGCAATAACTCTTTTTTTTCCTCCTAATTGTCATTCTGGTGAGATAAGTGGGATATCAGCCCCGAGTCAAGCTACATTAGTGCCGAGAAACAGCCATAGTCACGAAGTTTCTCCAAAGTGTGTTAGCGTCATTTGTCATGAGAGGTTTGTGCTGAGCGATGCAGACTTTCACCCAAGGGGTTTTCAAGCCCGCTTCCCCCATCTTAGCTGGGCTGCTGGTTCAGAAGGCAAATTGCCTAGAATCAAATACTAACTGCCTACTAGCCGCATGACCTTGGAGGGATCCCATCAACTCCTCTGAGACTTGATTTTCTCACCCGTTAAATGAAGGTCATATGAATACTCATCTGCTCAAGTTTGTTGGAGGGAATAAATGAGGTAGTCCACGTAAAGTACTTAGCGCAGCGCCTAATAATGCAATGGGCGCTCCATGAATGGTGGCGGCCCCCTTCACCAACACGGCCACCACCATCATCGCTGGCACTGTCACCACTGCCATCATGAAGAGCCACCTTCAATGCCCCTATGTCAGGTGCCAATCCACATGTCCAACTACTCTCCAGTTCTCTCCTCTCCATCCCTCACCCACATACACGGTCAACCCAAGGTAGTCTCTTTGCTGTTTGTCAAACTTGTTCCAGATTATTAAAATATGCTATGGTGTGGGGTGACCAGGTAGATGGCCCTCAATACCTCTTACTCCTCTTAGAGCTAGGGCACGGGAGTGAGTGGGGAAAGGAAGGCTTGTGTCATCTGGAAGTCTCCCAAGACTTCCCAGGAGACTTGATCATCCCCTATAGGTGTTCATTCTCTCCCTTGAATGTTCCTCTATTTTATACCTTGGCTAAAAGCATCTATTCACCCATCTGTGTATTTTACTAGATCACAAGCTCCTTGAAAGCAGGAAATATCCCTTATTCATTGTAAGTGACCAGGGTCTAGAAGAGCAGCCAGCCAGTGAGCAGTAGATGCTCTTTAAGCTTGTTGAATCAGCACATGCTCCCCCAGCGAGGTCCCCCTGAGCCTGGTCTGGATGCCACCACAGGCCCTCTGCCTTCCCCCTGAGAACCAGTGTTTCCATCATTCTCTCAGAAGAGCATCCCAAAGCTCCCCACTTGGACCTCGTCCTTCTACTCTGACCCCTTATAAATCTTTGACCTTGTCTTTGGCTTCCACAATCAACCAGTTGAACTCCCCACCCCCAGGGTGATTCCGAACATCCCAGCACTGCCCTTCAATGGTCTCATCTCGAAGCCTTCTCCTCTCTCCTCCATGAAAACCCTACCACCATGGATTTCTCCTTTGCCATTGAAAAAAACACGCTGGGCCTTTGGAATTATGCAAGGCTACAGACTATGACAGGCTGGAGCCTCCACTGTTTAGTCTAATTTGGTGCACAGAGTTTGAGAGCTAGAGTGAAATGTGAGCCTGGAGCACATCTTTTGATCTTAAACAGTCAGAAGGTTGGAATGTATAATGCTATGGAAATAAATGGTGTCAAAACTATAGGAAATAATTTATGGTGTGGGAATGGGTTTTGAGATCACAGAGCCCTCACAAAATCTTAAAACAGAGAGGCAATGAGGTTCGCTGAGCCCGGGGCAGGGAAAGCTTAGACGAAGGGAGGATTTAGAAGAGGGGAGACTAGATCTTCCTTTCAGGGGTTGAAAGGCCCAGCCTTTGCCTCTGGGAGACAGGAGGCGACTCTGGGCTTTCTGCCCTTGTCACCTCAGCTGGCCCTGGGGTCTCACAGTCATGGATGTGATTTCTCATCCCCCTCCTATTACCTTTGTGACTTGTTTGCTTAACCGCCTTGTGTCTCAGTTTGCTCATCTGTAAAACAGGGAAAAATAATAGGACTCTCTTCATAGGGAGCTTGTAATGGTGAAATTAAATAAGGTATATAAAATGACTTGTGGAGTGCCTGGCATATAGTCAGAGACTAATGAAAAGTTAGCTTTCTTTATTCTTGGTTACTTTTCTCATGAACTCCATTGCAATGTACAAGTGGTGAGATTGTTCTAACTCATCCTCAAAACCTCACAGTCACAGAAACCCATTTTTTTTCCCTGATAGAAGCAGTAGAAAAAGAAATTTTTTAATTGCTTGCCTTTCCCAGGGACCTTTAATTAATTTCCATGGAGTAATTCCCATACCTGTGGAAGTCTCTAGGACTGATACTTCCATTTGGTGTAGAGGCTATGAGTTAGCACCTCTGCTGTTTCCTATTGCAGCTTCGAAGGAGCTCCCAATGACACTATTAAAAACAATAACCACAGTGACCAGCCTATATTAATGGCTATGTATGCACCAGGTAAAATGCTAATTGCCTTCCATACCTCCTATCATTCCTTTTCACCTTCAAAAAAAGCTGTAAGTTTCATTCTGATCTTCAGTCTAGGGAGGAGACAGATGAGACAAAGGTTAAGTAGTTTGCTGGAGTTTCACCACTAGTAGGGACTGGAGATGAAAACAATGGAGCTGGGGTTTGCATGCAGGCATCAGGCTCTGTACATGCAGTGGTGATGTTCATAGTGGGAAGAGCCCAGTGTTGCAGCCAGACAGACTGATTCAAACACTGGCCCTGCTATTTAATTCTTAAGTGCATTTGGTCAACTACCTCACTTCTCCGAGTCTGGGTTTCCTACTCTGTATAATAAGGGCATTGACGCTCATTTTAGAGATCCTCGGAAAGGTAACGCCATGCTTGGCACCTGGTACCCACGTGGTGAGTGACAGCCAGTGCCCACTACTGCTGCGGTCAGTCTCCTGCTCATCTTCCTCCCCTGGTGCTGACGGACGTCTGCTTGCTGGGCAGACCCTGCTGCTCAGCCTCTCACCACTGCCTCATATCAGTGGTTTCCTCTCTTTCTTTATTTTTCCCCTTCTCCCCAGTCCTACCTCTGTCCCTATTCTCAGCTCACAGATTTCCCTCTGCTGTTCACTGGGAAAACAAAGGCTGCCAGACAGAACCTCCTTCAAGCTCTCTTCCTTCTTCAAATGTATGCATGTTTACTTTCCATCCTTTCTTTCTCAGTGTCGCAGAGAAAAAATGCCCTTTCTTAGTCCCATTAACACCACCGCTCTCTGGCACAGTGCTGGGCCCGGCGACACAGCGGAGAGCAAAGCACAGCATCTCAGGGCCGCTCTGGCCCCTTTGCAGTGGGGAAACTTCACCTGTGCTTTGATCCCCAGCCTTGGTTCCCTCTAGATCTACAACATACCCAAGCCTCTGCCATCTTCAAAATCCCTTCAGGCCAGGGACCATCATTCCCTTGACTCAACCACTTAGCCCTCGAAAGGCTGATCTATATTGCACGTGCCTTCTCTTTCCATTTACTCCTTAAGCCACCTCTAACTTCCCACCTACCTTGAGGACATTAATGATTGTATGCTTGCCAAAGCCAGGGCCATCGACCCAGTGCTCACACTCCTTGATCCCACTGAATTATTCAATAGTCTCACCTTGTGTTTGTTTTTAACCTTGTTCCTATTGGATTTCCAGGAGGATACTTGGCCTTGGTTTCTCCTGTTCACTGCCATGACTTCCATTCTCCTTTGCTGTTCCCACTCTCCTTCCGTGTTATTCCCTGAACATGTTAGTTCTTTCCCAATTATGTCTTTTCTCACATTCCCCACTTCACTTGATGGCAACCTAACTTACCCTCCAAGGCTCTAGCCTGTTTATTGCTCCTCTGGAAAGCCCCCGCTCCTATCTAGGCTCACTCATGTTTGAACCCGGATCCAAAACCCAAATATGGAGCACTGCTGTGGGGAGAGCTTTACACTTACGAGAACCCTGGCCCTCATGAAACAATTGGTACTACAATGCTTTTGGTATAACATCCCCCCATTGGACCACACATCCTTTGAGGGTATGACAGTGGGTCAAAACTATATATGCATCCCAGTGCCTAGCACTGTGCCTACAATATGACAGCTGTCATTTAAATACCCATCAAATTTCAAAAATGTCAACCACATCTCCAACGGAGAATTCTGGGCCCTTAAATTAAGGCCAGATAGATGCTTTTTAAGGTTCTTTAAATACTCTTTGGAGCTGGCTTCAGGACAGAGAAGACTATCAAAGTGTGAGTGTGCAAAATTAGACGACACCAAGGGTGTTGATTGGGAAGAACTTATGATCTTCAAGGGCATCTTGTCCTTGGTGAAGAGAAAAGGGCCATTAACTCCCATGTGAATTAAGTCACATAAGTAAACTTCTACCTATTTAGGGTCTGGGTTAGACACAAAATCCTTACAGCAAGTTTTCAAAGCCACAGGTCTCAAAATAAATGTCTAATTCGGTTATGCGTTTATCTTACTTCACACAAGAGATGAAGGACAGGGGCTCTGTGAGGAAGCAAAATAACAACTGTTGAAAATCTACTTTGTGTTAGTTACTGTCTTGGGCACTGCATATAGATTATCAAATTTTAAAATTCAAACCGGCCTTTTGGGATAGTTTCATTATCCCCATTTTACTGATGAGAGACTTGGTTATCGGTTCCATGACTTGCCCACAGCACACAGCTCATAAGACATGGACCCATGGGTTCTACATCATCTGTAAGACTTCAAAGCTCACACTCTTTCCACTGTGACCCTCTTGCTGCAGGAGTTCAACTTTCTCTTATAAACTGTTCTGGCTTCTCAAGTGACTTGCAATGGGCAGGGCTGGTCTTTTGCTTACAGCTGAAAAAATGCAATCCCTTCTCAAAAGCACTGGTTTCTCTCCAAATGAGCCAGAGTCATTCTAAGGGGTTCTGCAGCCCTGGTTTGCTTTCCTGAGACTCAGTGCTGAGACAGGAAGAAATAAATGATTCCCTAGTCTAGGTTAAAGTTTCCTCCTGGAAGTACAAGGGGGTTGGTGGGAGGGAGATTCTACCAATGTTTCCTAGAGGCCACTGGGCTTTGCCACCTGTGTTGTTTGCCACCGCAATCATTTGGGATGGCAAAACTGTAATATCAATCAATCTCAGTCCGATTGCTTTGCCATGAAATAAGAGCAGGCCAATTCATCAAAATGAGGCCCTCCACTGGGTCTATACTGCCATTAAACTATCAACAGGAAATCATTAAGGTGAGGTAAGAAACCAACTGGTAACTGAAAAGAAATGACGTTTTTCAAAGATCCTCGCCTGCCACTTGCTTTGTCTGGCCGTCAGCACGGCCGCCGTGGGGCCGGTTCTCACATCTTTGTGTTAACGTGCAGTTGGTGGTGGAGAGAACTCAGGCATAGGTATTTCAGTCTGATGGCTGTGCCCAGGTTACTTGGCTCTCTCTCAGCAGGGCAAGCTGCGTGACGATAAATAGGGGGGAAATATGTATGCATTTGTGCGATAAAACAGGCTTAATGATTCTGAAGGGAAAGGAGTCCATGAGACATACAGTAGCAACTTAGGAACAAAATGGAACCATGCAGGGCCAATTAATGTGCAAATATGTGTGTGCTGAACTTGCATTCCATTCATCATGTGGACATGGAAATTGGGCCATTTATCTGTTATATTATGTATGTGACATCTTAGTTTGGTTCTTACAGGCTGCTCGGAGACAAAGGGCCATGTGCTTTGCGGCTAGCAGAGGGAATTTTAGATAAATTCTTCAGCTGTCATAAACATTGCTGGGTAGAATTTGGTCAGAAGATAAAGCTCTTTCCTCTGCAGGGTTTTAACATTTCTTAGTAGTCCATGTGCCATCTTATTAAAACTGTGTGTGGTGCAGGGAGGGGTGGCATATGCCATGAAAAATTATTGGCACAAACAGCTTGCTGTCATGTTTTCAAAGTCCAGATTTAGCAAACGTTATTCACATATTCACTGTCAATCTGCAGAGAGAAAGGGAACTGGCAAAGCCTTTCATTCTCCCTGATTCTGTGGGTTTGTAATTCTTCTTGTCTCCCTTTAGCCAATGACTCCTCCACAGGTGGGGTTTGTTCTGCTTAAGTTACAACTGTTCGTACTTAGGAAAAAAAGAAAGTCATTTGAGATGGAAAAGGACCTCACAGAAGCACTTTCCCAGGGCCACTATTATTTACCTAACAGAACATGCCATGAATATGGATCATGCATTAAATAACGGTGATCACTTGCTTTGATGAATTGCCATTAGAAATTCAATTAATAAAAGGTTACCTCCCTGCAGTAGTGCAAAAAAATATGATCTGGCTGCAGCAATTACAATTCAGCCTTAGAAACAATAGTTAGGAGAGAAAATTTTTTTAAAAAACCTGTTCCATATGGGAAACAGGAGTCTGGAGTAAAAATAAATGAATAAGTGAATTTAGGCTATTTTTGATCTGCAGTTCTGTCTATGTTGAGCATTCCTACACTTCCTCATTCCCTTCACCCCATTTCCCTGACTGTCATTGTTTTCATTATCCTGTTTCATAGTTTTTTATGTTTGTGTTTTCTTTTCATCTTTTGTTTTTTGCCAAGCAGCTTCTTTCTGTTGTGTCGTTAGTATACAAATTACATACTACAGTGTGCACATATTTTACATGTAGACCTCCGTATATTTTACATATGACGGCTACCTGTGTAACCACATCCAGAAATGAATCTTCTATCACTCCAGTAAGTTCTCCTGTGCCTCTACCTGGTCAGCCTCCCCCAGAGGAAACTGTCACTGTTACTTTTATGACCAGAGGTGAGTGCTCTTTGTGTGTGTGTAAATGAAATCACACAAGGAGTTTTCTTTTATTCTCTTTCTTTCACTCAACATCATGTCTCTAAGATTGATAACAGTTGTTTCATATATCTGTAGATAATTATTTTTGATTGTTTCCTCATATTCCATTGCATGGATATGCCACAATTTATTTACCTACTATCCTATTAATGGACATTTGGTTTGTTTCCAGATTTTGGCTATAATAAATAAAGTGCCTATAAAATCTCCTGTATATTTTTCTGGTGGAGTTAAGCATTTATTTCTCTTGGGCACATGAGTAGAAGTGAAAGTGCTAAATCTTTAAACATTATTTGACCAATACTTAAAGTGTTTCAATTCCCCAAAATTTGATTTTTTAATCTGAATTTAATCTCAGTTTTTAATGGTGATAACAAATATACTGCCATATGTGATTTCTGTGAAACTGAACAGGGACAGCATATGTAAAGGTGTTTTTATTGTTGAATGTTTTAAACTGCCAAATGTGGCACAAATGGGAGCCTGTAGAAGGGAAGAAAGATGGCAGATCACAGGAAACCAGCCTCTGTCCGTGGTGCTGACCACAGAGCACCGGACATACTCAGGTATGATTTAGAAAGCATAATCAGCCCTTAAGGAGTGGCAGAGCTAACATTTATTGAATACCCGCTGTGCATCAGGCCATGATTTGGGTGGTTTACACGGTGTTATGGACAGTTTGTGTCCTCCCAAAATGATAATATTAGGAGGTGGGACATTTGAGAAACAACTTGATCATGAGGGTAAAGCCCTTCTGAAGGGGATTGGTAACCTTATAAGAAGAGACAGAAGGACTTCTGGGAAGATGGCGGTGTGAGCAGGGCGGCAGAAATCTCCTCCCAACACTATATTTATCTACGAAAACACAGCAAATACATCTATTCCTAAAAGAGAGACGAGAATACACAGGAAAGCCCACAGCGTGCAGTTACACCCTAGAGCACTCGGCACCCCAAGAGGCGGGTAAGATACGGAGCCGCGACCCGGTGGGACCCGAGCACTCCCCCACCCCAGCGCACCGGCGGGAGGAGAGGAGTCAGAGCCGGGAGGGAGTGGAAGTACCCCCCGTGAAGTAGCCAGCCCCGGTGATCTGCGCGGGGAGCGCTGACCCACATTGCGCAGTGAAGCGGATATTGGAGAGACAGAGGGGCAGGATCTGAGCGGGGAACGTACCAGAGTGCTTGCAGCCGGCTCCCGGGAAGGGAAAAAAAAAAGTGCGCGCTTTCTTCAGCGGTCTTAAAGAGACAGGAGCCCAGCAGAGGAGCCGGATCGCCCCAGCACACTCAGCCCAGCAGGCTGGGAGTCCTGGGGAGTTTCAGACGCCTTAGCTGGCGACTGAGGAAGCGTAGCCATACTTAACACTTTTCACTGAGATCAACAGCTTCCTATTCATTCCAACCCCTGCCAGAGCGATAAAGGGCCCTGTGGAGCAGCGCAGCCACAGCTGTGGAATAGTGGGGCAATAGCGCCACCTAGAGCATTCCCACAGAATCTACGTCCGGTGGGAATTTTGTTTTGTTTTTTGTTTTGTTTTTGTTTTTTCTTTTCTTTCCTTTTTTCTTTCTTTCTTTCTTTCATTCTTTCTTCTTTTTTTACTTTTTTTTTCCTCTTTTTTTTTCTTCTCTTTTTAAACTCTTAAAGAGCCCAGCTGACATACATGGCAACTATCAGTGACCAATTATATAGCCATGAAAAGACAGAGGAATATGGTTCAGACCAAAATCAACCAGACAACCCCAGAGAGGGAGTCTGAAGGGATGGAAATGCACAGCCTCCTGAAAAAGAATTCAGAATAAAAGTCATAACCATGCTGATGGACCTACAGAGAAATGTGCAAGAGCTGAGGGAGGAAGTGAGGGAACTGAGGAAAGACAATACAGAAATCAGACAAGTGATCAACGGGCTTAACAGCAGAATGGATGAGATGCGAGAGACTGTTAATGGAATAGAAAACAGAGAACAGGAGTACAGAGCAGCTGAGGCAGAGAGAGATAAAAGGATTTCTAGGAATGAAAGAATATTAAGAGAACTGTGTGACCAATCCAAACGGAACAATATTCGCATTATAGGAGTACCAGAGGAAGAAGAGAGAGAAGAAGGGATAGAAAGTGTCTTTGAAGAAATAATTGCTGAAAACTTTCCCTCGCTGGGGAAGGAAGTAGTCTCACAGTCCACCGAAGCTCATAGATCTCCCAACATAAGGGACCCAAGGAAGACAACACCAAGACACATAATAATTAAGATGGCAAAGATCAAAGATAAAGACAGGTATTAAAGGCAGCTAGAGAGAGAAAAAGATCACCTACAAAGGAAAACCCATCAGACTATCATCAGACTTCTCAACAGAAACCTTACAGGCCAGAAGAGAATGGCATGATATATTTAACGTTATGAAACAGAAGGGCCTCGAACCAAGAATATTGTATCCAGCACGATTATCATTTAAATATGATGGAGGGATTAAACAATTTCCAGACAAACGAAAGTTGAGAGAGTTTGCCTCTCATAAACCACCACTACAGGATATCTTAAATGGACTGCTCTAGATGGAAGCACACCTAAGGCTAAAAAGATGTCACCAGAGAAAAAAAAATCATAGCAAAGAAAGCAGACCATCCAAATACTAACGAAAGGCAAAGAATAAAACACCTATTATAGAAAGAATGGAGGAGGAGGAATAAGAAGGGAGAGAAATAAAGAAATATCAGACTGTGTTTACAATAACTTAACAAGAAAGTTAAGTTAGATTGTTAGATAGTAAAGAAGCAACCCTTGAACCCTTGGTAACCACGAATCTAAAGCCAGCAATGGCAATAAGTACATACCTATCAATAATCACCCTAAATGTAAATGGACTGAATGCACCAATCAAAAGACACAGAGTAACAGAATGGATAAAAAAGCAAGACCCATCTATATGCTGCCTACAAGAAACTCACCTCAAATCCAAAGATATACACAGACTAAAAGTGAAGGGATGGAAAAAGATATTTCATGCAGACAACAAAGAGAAAAAAGCAGGTGTTGCAGTACTTGTATCAGACAAAATAGACTTCAAAACGAAGAAAGTAGCAAGAGATAAAGAAGGACATTACATAATGATAAAGGGCTCGGTCCAACAAGAAGATATAACCATTATAAATATATATGCACCCAACACAGGTGCGCCAGCATATGTGAGACAAATACTAACAGAATTAAAGGAGGAAATAGACAGCAATGCATTCATCTTAGGAGACTTCAACACACCACTCACTCCAGAGGACAGATCAACCAGACAGAAAATAAGTAAAGACACAGAGGCACTGAACAGCACACTAGAACAGATGGACCCAACAGACATCTACAGAACTCTACACCCAAAAGCAACAGGATACACATTCTTCTCAAGTGCACATGGAACATTTTCCAGAATAGACCCCATACTAGGCCACAAAAAGAACCTCAGTAATTTCAAAAATATTGAAATCCTACCAACCAACTTCTCAGATCACAAACGTATAAAACTAGAAATAAATTTTAGAAAGAAACCAAAAAGGCTCACAAATACATGGAGACTTAACAACATTCTCCTAATTAATCAATGGGTTAATGACCAAATCAAAACAGAAATCAAAGAATATATGGAGACTAATGACACAACAACACAAAGCCACAACTTCTGTGGGACGCAGCAAAGGCAGTTCTAAGAGGAAAGTATATTGCAATCCAGGCCTATTTAAAGAAGGAAGAACATTCCCAAATGAATAGTCTAAAGACACAATTACTGAAATTGGAAAAAGAAGAACAAATGAGGCCCAAAGTCACCAGAAGGAGGGACATAATAAAGATTACAGAAGAAATAAATAAAATTGAGAAGAATAAAACAATAGAAAAAATCAATAAAACCAAGAGCTGGTTCTTTGAAAAAATAAACAAAATAGATAAACCCCTAGCCAGACTCATTAAGAGAAAAAGAGAATCTACACACATAAACACAATCAGAAATGAGAAAGGAAAAATCACGACGGACCCCACAGAAATACAAAGAATCATAAGAGAATATTATGAGAATCTATGTGCTAACAAGCTGGAAAACATAGAAGAAATGGACAACTTCTTAGAAAAATACAACCTTCCAAGACTGACCAAGCAAGAAGCAGAAAAACTAAACAGACCAATCACCAGTGACGAAATCGAATTGGTAATCAAAAAACTACCCAAGAACAAAACCCCCGGGCCTGATGGATTCACCTCTGAATTCTACCAGACATATAGAGAAGAAATAACAAGATTCTCCTTAAAGTTTTCCAAAAAATAGAAGAGGAGGGAATACTTCCAAACTCATTCTATGAAGCCAGCATCACTCTAATACCAAAACCGGGCAAAGACCTCACCAAAAAAGAAAATTACAGACCAATATCCCTGATGAACGTAGATGCAAAAATACTCAACAAAATATTAGCAAACCGAATTCAAAAATACATCAAGAGGATCATACACCATGATCAAGTGGGATTCATCCCAGGGATGCAAGGATGGTACAACATTCGAAAATCCATCAACATCATCCACCACATCAACAAAAAGAAGAACAAAAACCACATGATCATCTCCATAGATGCTGAAAAAGCATTTGACAAAATTCAGCATCCATTCCTGATTAAAACTCTCAACAAAATGGGTATAGAGGGCAAGTACCTCAACATCATAAAGGCTATATATGACAAACCCACAGCTAACATCATACTTAACGGCGAGACGCTGAAAGCTTTTCATCTAAGATCGGGAACAAGACAGGGATGCCCACTCTCTCCACTGTTATTCAACATAGTACTGGAGGTCCTAGCCACAGCAATGAGACAAAACAAAGACATACAAGGCATCCAGATTGGTAAAGAAGAAGTCAAATTGTCACTATTTGCAGATGACATGATACTGTACATAAAAAACCCTAAAGACTCCATTCCAAAACTACTAGAACTAATATCTGAATTCAGCAAAGTTGCAGGATACAAAATTAACACACAGAAATCTGTTGCTTTCCTATACACTAATGATGAACTAACAGAAAGAGAAATCAGAAAAACAATTCCATTCACAATTGCATCAAAAAGAATAAAATACCTAGGAATAAACCTAACGAAGGAAGTGAAAGACCTGTACTCTGAAAACTACAAGACACTCCTAAGAGAAATTAAAGAGGACACTAACAAATGGAAATGCATCCCATGCTCTTGGCTAGAAGAATAAATATTGTCAAAATGGCTATACTACCTAAAGCAATCTACAGATTCAATGCAATCCCTATCAAACTACCAACAGCTTTCTTCAATGAACTGGAACAAATAATTCTGAAATTCATATGGAACCACAAAAGACCCCGAATAGCCAAAGCAATCCTGAGAAGGAGAAATCAAACAGGGGGAATTACACTCCCTGACTTCAAGCTCTACTACAAAGCCACAGTAATCAAGACAATTTGGTATTGGCACAAAAACAGACCCACAGACCAGTGGAACATAATAGAAAATCCAAACATTAACCCAAACATATACAGTCAATTAATATTTGATAAAAGTGCCTTGGATATACAATGGGGAGATGACAGCCTCTTCAGCAGCTGGTGTTGGAAAAACTGGACAGCTACATGTAAGAGAATGAAACTGGACTACTGTCTAGCCCCATACACAAAGGTAAACTCAAGGTGGATCAAAGACCTGAATGTAAGTCATGAAACCATAAAACTCTTAGAAAAAAACATAGGCAAAAATCTCTTGGACATAAACATGAGCAACTTCTTCATGAACATATCTCCCCGGGCAAGGGAAACAAAAGCAAAAATGAACAAGTGGGACTATATCAAGCTGAAAAGCTTCTGTACAGCAAAGGACACCATCAGTAGAACAAAAAGACATCCTACAGTATGGGAGAATATATTCATAAAAACGTATCTGATAAAGGGTTGACATCCAAAATATATAAAGAACTCATGCACCTTAACAAACAGAAAGCAAATAATCCAATTAAGAAATGGGCAGAGGACATGAATAAACACTTCTCCAAAGAAGAAATTCAGATGGCCAACAGGCACATGAAAAGATGCTCCACATCGCTAATCATCAGAGAAATGCAGATTAAAACCACAATGAGATATCACCTCACACCAGTGAGGATGGCCAACATCCAAAACACAAGCAACAACAAATGTTGGCGAGGATGTGGAGAAAAGGGAACCCTCCTACACTGCTGGTGGGACTGCAAATTAGTTCAACCATTGTGGAAAGCAGTATGGAGGTTCCTCAAAAAACTCAAAATAGAAATACCATTTGACCCAGGAATTCCACTCCTAGGAATTTACCCTAAGAATGCAGCAGCCCAATTTGAAAAGGACAGATGCACCCCTATGTTTATTGCAGCACTATTTACAATAGCCAAGAAATGGAAGCAACCTAAGTGTCCATCAGTAGATGAATGGATAAAGAAGATGTGGTACATATACACAATGGAATATTATTCAGCCATAAGAAGAAAACAAATCCTACCATTTGCAACAACATGGATGGAGCTAGAGGGTATTATGCTCAGTGAAATAAGCCAAGCCGAAAAAGACAAGTATCAAATGATTTCACTCATATGTGGAGTATAAGAACAAAGAAAAAATACTGAAGGAACAAAACAGCAGCAGACTCACAGAACCCAAGAACGGACTAATAGTTACCAAAGGGAAAGGGACTGGGGAAAATGGGCGGGAAGGGAGGGATAAGAGGGAAAAAGGGGCATTACGATTAGCAGATGTAATGTTGGGGGGGCACGGGGAGGGCAGTACAACTCAGAGAAGACAAGTAGTGATTCTATAGCATCTCACTACGCTGATGGACAGTGACTGTAATGGGGTTGGTGGGGGGGACCTGATGAAGGGGTAGTTTAATAACCGTAATATTGCACATGTAATTGTAGATTAATGATAATAAAATTATAAAAAAATTTAAAAAAAAAGAAAAAAAAAGAAGAGACAGAAGAACTTTGTTCCTCTCCCCACTCTCCCACCATGTGAGGATTCAATGAGAAGAGAGCCATATGCAAACAAGGCATGATCCTCACCAGACATCAGATCTGCGTGGCCATATTCTTGGACTTCCCAACCTTCAGAACTGTGAGAAATAAATTTCTGTTATTTGACCACCAAGTCTATGCTATCCTGCTACACAGCCTGAACTAAGACATGTGGCACAGCAGTTAGTAGCCAGCACTTTGTGCCCCACCAGACATGGCTATGAATCCCAGCTCTAGCACTCATTAGTTGAATGGCTCTAGGAAAGTGACTCTTTCTGGGCTGCGGTTTGTTCTTCTATAAACTGGGAATTATAATTGCCTGAACATCACAAGATTTTTCTGAGGATGTTATAAGAGGATGTATGTAAAGCCATTATATAGTAAATGCTATATAATAGGTACTGAATGAATGGAAATTGTATTCTGATTACAGCAAACTAAAATAGGAAACACTGCCATTAACGTTTTAATGCTCTCAACCACCTCAGGTAATGTGTACTGTCAACCTCACTCTAAAACTGAGGAAACTATGTCTGGGTGGATGAGTGACGGGCGCAAGTACTTGATGACAAGGTCATTGGGACAAAGGTGATACTAGTGGCTCTTTACCTCCACCCCATCCTTCTGCTTTCTGCCCCCCTTCCTCATCCACTGCTTTGCCCCCCAAATATCTGCCTCACTAGGCATCTAAAATAACATTTGTTCCATTAATGCATCATAGTTCATGGAAAACGTTTGCATACCAAGCTATTATATCCAAGGCTGTAGATTTTTGAACTGGAATTTTCACCCCTTGGTAAGGATCTCCTCTTACTTTTGTACAACATTGCCAGCATCTGCCTCCACTCCCTTGATTCCATTTTACCCTCCCAACAACCATGTGATGGATCAAAGGAGATGTGATTATCCTCACTGAATACATGAGGCAAGTGAGTCTCAGCCATTACAACGATGCACGATGTCACACAGAACCTGAACTCCTGAGGCCCAGTCAGGGCTCTGTGCTCCACCCTCATAGGAACCTGGGAGCGAGAGAGGGCTGGCTCCATGGCACTGTGTCTGTTTTGCCAGTACCCATTAAAGGACATAAAGCACAATTCTCAATGGATGGTCCCCCTTGCTGGTGATCTCTGACCAATGTCTTTTTTTTACTTTACCAATATTGTCAGCATCAGCCCCACTTCCCTTCATGCTCCAGAGGGTGGGCAGGAAGAGGAAAGGGAGGAAGGGTTGTGAGAACATCACGGAGACAATCATTTCAGTGGAGCGAGAATCACGGTGTGTCTATACAAAGGCAGACTCTGCAGTCACCAAGACAGAACATGCAGGAGATCTGGCTTTGAAACCATCAGCCACCTTCACAGGTTACTCGGGGCTCACTCCCTGAAGAGTAGCCCAGGTGACCTGGTGAGCCCCAGACCCAGCACCATAGAAACCAGGCAACTGCCAGCGCATGGTCCAAACCAGCGGGAGGCCACACAAGAGGAATCACAACTCGAATACCCATTTCACCGCACCACAAAAGAATACCATTTCAAAATGTCCTCCCAAGAGACAACAAAACCCGTTTCCTACCTCGGCTCTGCTGACAGCCAGGCTTGCCAAAATCTGCAAGTTAAAAAAGAAAAAAATAAAAAGACATTAGTATTGATTCAACAAGAAGGTAATTGGATTAATTGTCTTTTTAAAGAAACTGGCATCAATAATTTGTTATGACCCAAGGGGACAATGGGTACCACACACACACACTGACACACATAGGCAGGCACTTTTTCTTCTACCAAGCACAGCAACAAGATTGTTTTTCCAGTCCTATGTATAAGGTGAAGAGGATAATTAATATTTTCAACACATTATAACAATCTTGCCAGGAAAAAAAAAAGGGGGAGGGCTGTGTGCAGTGCCCGTGCACTGATAATGATTAAATGAATGCTGAAAAAGCAAAGGCATTGAAGACATTTTTGAGGTGTTTTGTTTTTTTTCCCCCCTGAAGTTTCGAGTCAGTGTTATGGGAAGGTAAAACTACAAAATACAGCAACATTGGCTTTCTGTTTTCAGAATACCTTAAAATATTGTGAAACACAGAATTTTGCCAAGCACTGTGCCAACTTTACATTTATTGTCCCATTTAATCCCCAGAACTTTTCTTATTCCCATTTCATAGATGACAACACTGGGTTTAAGAAAAGTTAAGTAATTCTTCCAAGCCTGTAAACTGATTAAGTAGGGGAAATTAACTTAAACCCAAGACAAAAATCATATGAGCTTTCAGGCTCCTACCCACAACCCGTTCTGTATCATAAGATTTGATTTAGATACCACCTACGCTTGTTCATATAGGCCTAGGAGGGGTCTCCTATCTAACAGCAGAGAAGATTTTTTTCTTTCTGATAATTTTCTGTCTTGCAACTTTCTATATTAAACACCCAAGTTTGACTTAGCCAACCTTGGCCATATCTTCCTACCAGACTGAACTGTTTCCCCAAAACTCATGAAGCTCCAGTCCTCTCTGTGATGGTATTTGGAGATGGGGACTTTGAGAGGTAATTAAGTTTAGATGAGGTCGTGAGGGTGGGGACCTCATGATGGGATTAGTGACCTTAGAAAAGACACCAAAGAGCTTGTTTCCTTTGCTTCCTCTCTCTCTCCACCTGTAGGCAGCGAGGAAATCCAATATGAACACAGCAAGGAGGAGGCCATGACAACCCAAGCAGAGAGCTCTTTCCAGACATCAGTGCTACTGGCACCTTGATCTTGAACTTCCAATCCATGAGAAATGAGTTTCTGTGGTTTACTCCACCCAGTCTATGGAATTTTGTCATGGCAGCCCAAGCTGACTGAGACAAAGACTAATACCAACTCATAGCTGTGAATCCAACAAAGAGCTGAAGAATGCAAAGGTTAGCTGACCAGCCCCCGCAGCTCAAACTGGCCCAGCTCCCAGCACCACCTTGCCCATACTTACTGCCAAGGTGTTAGACCAGCCCTCAGTCAAGCCATTAGCCCCAGAAGTAGCTCAGACAGAGCTTGCTGCCCACTGGGCAGCTTTCATGCATCATTAGCCTCCTAAACAGGAGCCCAACCTTCAGACTGACCTCAGCCAAGAGAGCCCATTAGCCATGGTGTGAGGCTTGCCAAGCCATGAATCCAGGGGCCAGCCCTGAAGAAATGCTCCAAGATGTGATGAATGTCAGAGCCCTGAGCTTCCGCTCCACTTCCTCTCTTCTCTGGAGCTCTTTCAGAGCTGGGGCTGGAGGAGCCACGGATTCCCAAGCAATCGGCCACAGATCTCTTTCTTGGCTATATAACCACATAACCTTGTTCTCTCCCCCCACCCCCACCCCGTGTGTGCATGTGTGTGTGAGCATTTCCCTGCTGAAACCCAATAGGAATATGGAAGAGATAGCATGATATTCAACAGCTACCAGTCTTAAGCAGTACGACTCTCCCTTCTTCATGGAGCACGTACGTGGACAATACAGTTCTCAGGTGGCTTCTCTGATTTTTTCCACTTCATAATCATGGTGTGTGTCTCCTAACTTTGTGCATCTTAGGTTGAATGACTTCTTTCATTCCCATTAGGCAAGCCCAATTCTTGCATCTACCTTAGATACACACAAACATAGAGAGGGAAAGACATGGCTATTCATTGCAGCATTGTTCATGATAAGAACACATTTCTAAAAATTTTTAAATACAGATAAAAGGGTGGCTAAAATAAAGGGTTTGGATACTCAAATGCCTACAGGGGCCAGGAAAGTAATAAAAGTGTATAAAGTGGACTGCCTGTAAAACAATAGGAAATGGTGGGGCCTGTGTAGAAATTAGAGATGACCTATTCTACCCAAAACCATTTGCATTCAATTTATAACAGGCAAAATATGGTTCTAGCCAAACAAAACACATAGGTAGTACAGACATGGTTGTTGGACTTCCAGTTTATGATCATCTATGCCAAATCAATTATGATATAGCCATATATAAAATATTATGCAGCACTTAGAATGTATGGAGTGGGCACTAAAGTCTCAACATGAAAAATGCTCCAACACATATTGTTAATGAAAAGGAAAATATGGAAAACAGTACACATAAAATGGTACCAACCTCTAAAAGCATAACCAAAGTGCCTGTGGATAAATGCATGTATGGAAAATGTCTGGGAGGTTACACATCACACTGACAAACGGTCTACCTCTGAGGAGGAAATTGGACTGGACTGGGACTCAATGGGTTGAGGAAAGTTGGGGGGAACTTTGTCTTTTTCTGAATTGTTTGAAATGTTTTTATGGACACAATATCCATGTATTATTTAAGAAAGTAAACAAATTTAAAAGATGATTAAAAATAAAGCTTTACAGTACCTCAATGTTAATAAGAGTCTTAGAAATGTTGGATTTTTTTTTTCTCATGGAAGAGGGGACTAAAAATCACTCTCTCACTTATTCCTCTAAATATAGTGACACAGTAGAATTTTAGTCATATAGTGATACAATACAGGATGGTGGGCTTATGGCCACCTGGAGGTAAATCATGTCATTTATGACGTGTAATTCCACATATTAAGTATATGAAAAGCAAATGGTGAGTATTACTGGAACCCTCTGTATACTACATTCAGGGCTGATTGTACCATCATGTTAGATTGCCTTCCAACACACGTAGCTAGGGGCTTATTCAGGAATGTGGCACCCACAGACCTCAGGGCCTGTCTGTAATCTGCCGTGGTATGTTGGGCACCTGGACTGGCCTGCAGAGGTCGGCTAGAGTGATGAGGGTTCTTTAAGGACTGCAGGTGCCAGGCTAAGTGTCTGGCTTTTATCTTGTCAGCAACAGCAGCCATCAGAGGGTTTCCAGCAGGGACTGAAATGATTAGAGCCATGTTTGAGGTGGGCCATTCTGTGTACCAGCATAGGGCACAGAAGGGATGCAGGAAACTCTCAGCAGGACACTCCTTAAAGCTTTGTTCCTGAGATTTCTCAGCCCTTTAATCATTTTCCTTCCTCTTTTTCCATTTCTCTACATATGTTTGAAATTGCAAAGACCGACATCAAGGGTTTCTTCTTCGTTTGTGCTAGGAACTTAATGTACATGATTCCCTTTCTTTCCTCACCTCAACCCTAGGAGCTGGGTCTCTGGGCACTTTTTCAGATGGGAAAACTGAGGTTGGAACGCTAAGTTGCTTTCCTAAGGGAGCAGCAGGGGCAGGCTTTGAACTCAGGTCAGACTCCAAAACTGCCTTCTAGACCCATGCGGGGATTTTGCCCACGGGGGAGATATGGACTTCCTCCCGGGACCTTCCACAAATTAATGGATATCAGAACCGAGTTGATTGATAGAGGGGAGATCACTGCTCAGGCATACCTATTTTGTCTCTTGTGCACCTATGTCTGAGACCCCCACATACCATCTGGGGCTCTGTTGTTCCAAACTATTTATATTCTCTGAACATTTTGAGGTATCACTCTTACTTTTGCAGGTTGTGGTAGAAAAGTCCTTTCTGGTTTCATGAAATAGAAACAGCTCAAAATAGCTTAAGGACACAAAAGTATTTATTAGCTCATTCAACTGATAGAGCTTATTTTAAATGGATCCATTTTAAATGGATCTAGATAAGGATCAAAGAGGTTAAACTACTTCTTTGGCAAGTAGTAGAGCAGCGAACTGAACACAGGTCTCTGTGATTCTGGACACTGCTCTCCGCACGGCTCTGCAGTACTCCCATGCAAAAATCCAGGGACACAGTAATCGCTGTCCTCTGACTGGATGTTATCCCATCCCCATCTCATTGAATGGTGCATGTTCTCTGCCCCCCACTTTGTCCAGGATTCACCCAGGGTCCCCATGGCTATGCTGATAATGCCATAAGTGGCCTTCCAGAAAGGAAGATGGAATAATCACAGGCCTCCCCAAACACTACCCTGTTGGGCCTTCAGATTTGTCTCCCCATCATCAGATGACGCCACAGTGTCGAACAGAGACTCCTATATCTGTGAGGTCAGTGTGTCACCTAAACAGGCATTCCAGGTAGAGGCCCATGAGGGATGTCATTCATACATTTGGGCGATTTCTTCGATTAACAGTCATTGAAATGAAAGTGTAAAAGCCCCATGCCCTGTAGTCTCCCAAGTAGTGTTTTCCAGGATTCTAGGTTGTCCATCGCTTTCATGAATCTATCTTATGGAAAGAACAGCACCAACATGGAGCTTTTTCTTTCCACCAATTATCCTTCAGTCCAATCTCCCTTTTCAGTATTGTAAGGACATCTTTAAAAGACCCAGAATCTTCTAGTCACCCCAGGAACGAGAATCCCAGCCTGGCTCAGTATGATCCTTTGATGTCAGATGCAATTTAAAGTTCATCTCCTCCATTCCCCTGACTGTGCGGGCAAGACTTTGACTAGGGAGATGGATTGGGGAGACTGAATGGACTTCTCTTTCATGTTCTCTTTTCCCTGTGGTTTTCTGATTTTAATAGCTCTGTCATTGGGTCTGAGCAGATGGATGAGAGGGAAAGGGCAAATCCCTTTCTACCTGACCAGGCAACAAATGAATTATCTGCTATCAGTGCTGATGATAAGTCAATGCCAATGCATGGAAGGTGTCCAAATGCTGGCATCTTCACAGGGTACAGGTGGGTTTTTGGAAGCCCTGGGGCTGCAGGCCTCCTGTGTTTGTCAGGGATATCAAAGCTGAAGTAACAAACAGAACCAAATGTGTAATGGCTTGATACAGTGGATATTCATCTCTTGCTCACATAACAATCCTAGGTGGAAGAACGCATAGCCAGCTCTCCTCCACATGATCATTCAGGAACCCTGGCTGAAAGAGGCCTGCCATCTTTAATATATGGCTTTCAAGGTCATCATGGGCATCTTCACCCCAGCCAGCCAGAAGAAAGAGAATGCATGGAGGACCATGAGTGGGTGGTCTTTACAGACCAGACTCAGAAGCGTCTTGCATCATTTCAGCTTATATTCTATTGGCTAGAGGTCAGTCACATGGCCACATATAATGGCAAGGGAGTTTAGACATGTAGTAAAGCTATATGTCAAAGAGGAGAAGATGGTTTTGGAGCACAGAGTAACAGGCTTGGCCACACCTCCTCGCTGTAGCACTGTCCTGACCAAGGTCCCTCTGCGTGGTTCCCTGATAGAAAATCCACTTCCATTCAACCTCTTCCAATTTTTCCTAGTGACATCATTCTGGCAGTATAATGCATAGTTTCTTTATGCTGAGGTCCCTTCACCTTGCAGCTGGTCCTCTTGGGTGCATGAGCCATTATGTCTCAAACCCAGCTCTTCTGTAGAGTCCTCTTGGCCCTCAGGAACCCAACATGTCCTTTTGCAAGAGCAAAGCAGAGGCTGGAGCTGTCCCTTCCCTCCCCCGTGCCCTCACTCTCCTATATTCTTCTCCCCCTGCTTGAGTAAGCAGAAAAGCATGATCAGCCACGAGCTGCAGGAGCACACTCTTCTTGCTGGCTTTTCAGTGTCTGCAAGAAGTCCCCTTGGACTTGGGATTCTTCAGGTTGATACTGATAATTCTTCTCTCTCTTTCTGAATCCTCTTTGATTTTTCTGCTTACATATCTACTCAATATTCATAATAGCCAAGGCAGCTTGTCCCCTGTAAAAGAGCCCTGAAGAGGTATCTGAGCCCTACTGTGTTTGGCACTCTTTCAAATGGAAGAGGTGCTTGGCATTCCTTTGTCTTCAATTAGGGCCCTAATGATCTATTCTGGGATAATAGGAAATGTTTTATAGTCACCAAAGGAGCCAGAAAAGGGTTGTGAATTTATCACCAAATTGAATCAACAGGTTGTCTTCACTGGTATAAGCAGAATACCTTAAAGCACCACCATCGAAGAGCAGGAAGCAGGAAAAACACTTGAGTTGTGGAATAAGACAAGAGGGTTCCTGCCACACAGCCACTGGTGGCTTAGAGGTCCTTTCCCTAATGTGAGACACTTAACTTCTCTGTAAACTGGAGTGGGGAAACCCTTTCTCACAGTATAAACATGGCACCTCCAGTGTCCTATCTGAAATGGATGAATTCTCTGGACACCAGGGACTCCAAGCATTGTTTGGAGTCGAGTCAGGGTTCAAAACCTGCTTCTACCACTTTCTAGATATGTAATCTTGGGCATGTATGGTGACTGAAACTGGCCACATGTTCTTTGGTAATTCTCCCTGTGAGAGGTGTGGGTCTGTGTTCCCAAACCTTGAGTCTGGGCGGGATCTAAAACTACTTTGACCAATGGATTCCAGCAGAAAGGATGCTGCGCCAGTTCTGAGCCCAGCCTTAGAAGATTGGCAGCTTCCATTGCAGTCCACGGGGACCCTCTCGCAATGCCCTCAGCTGCCATGTCAGGGGTCTGAATGTCCTGAGATGTCACATGAGGCACTTCAATAGATAGTCCTAAGTGTGCCCAAACTTCCAGCCTCCTTGGCCAATGTGCCTGCTGTGTGAGAGAAGCCCTCCCAGATCCTCTAGGCAGTCCATCTCCAGCTGAGTGCCACCAAACAACCTCAGCCACCCCATGCCCCGCATGCCCCACCCACACTCCTGACCCACAGTCTTGAGCTGTAATAAATGGTGGCTGTTTTGAACCACTAAGTTTCAGGATACTTTGATACACAGCCATAGATGATCACGACAAAGGGTACTTATCCTTGCTAAGCCTGTAGTTTTGTAGTTATAAAATGGAAAATATATTTTTACAAGATTGTTCTAAGAAATAAGCAAAAAAAAAGTTCAAAGTTCCTGACCAAGTCTCTAGCACACAAAGCAGCGAGTTTTCTCTCCTCTCACAGAACCACGAGTGCCTGTGCTATTCCTCGTGCATTTCCACACACTGCTGCCAAGTGAGGATTTTCAGAGAGCTCAATTCAATTTCCATCTGGTAAAGCATATCTGGGTTTCTCTGGAGTCAGAAATATCCAGGCTTATAAATCCCGCTCTCCCACTACAGGTTGTGCACCTAGGCAGAGGAAAGTTGCCTCGCTTCTCTGAGCCTCAGTTTCCTCATTTGGAAAATGGACACAAAAATCTATCTTGCTGCCTTTTTGGTTGTGGGTTCAGTGAGAATGGTGTTGGAGGTTGAGAATGGAGAGCTGTCATTTCCACTCATTTGGTGTAGTAACTGTGATCTAGCGGCAGTGGTGACACTCGTTTTTTTTGAGCTTCATTGCATTTACTGGAGCAGCATGTGAACAGACCACCTAGAGGGGTACTTCTGAAAACAGGCAGCTTCCCCTCTGCCTGCATTCCTTCTTCTCTGTGCTAGCCCAGGACTTGGTTCCAGTCCCTCAGCTGCCGGAACTCAGCCCAGACTTTTAAATGTGAGTGTAAAAAAGGAAAGAGCCCATTCACAGATGATATTCAACACCCCCCACCACCAGTCAAATTCCATAGGCTCCAGACATGTCCAAAGAATAAACACCTCTTAAAATTCTAGAAAATGTACAAGGTTTCCCTTAATAACTCTCACTGTCAGAAGTGAAATATTTACATGCATTTACTTCAAAATTCTGGCAGCTTGGAACCTAAGAATAGTTTTACTTAGGGTTGAACAACTGCCTTCAGTCTTTCTTGCAGATGATTTGGAGAGGAGCAAGAGGATGCAAGGTAGGGAGAGAAAAGGAAAGGCTGTAGTGGGTTGACAAATCCCTGCCGTGGATTTGCCCTTGAAATTGGTGTATTAGGAAGGTTAAAGTAGTGGCGGCAGTGGGATGATCGATGTTTGAGCCGTGACAGGCCCATCAGCCACCATGATGTGTACTGGAAAGCACCAAAAGATTACAAACCTTGTCTGAAGCTTAATCATCAGGCAAACGGGAGGCTGGGTTGGTATGAGGAGGGAGTGCTAGGGCTCTCCATGTCCCACCCAATCCTATAATCTTTGGAGAAAATGGCCATTCATGTCTCCTTCTAAAGAACCCCTTGTTGATCCCCTGATTAAAGATGGCGGCGTGAGAGGTGAGACACGGGCTTCTTCCTAAAACTGCATACAATATGGAAATATAATTAATACAACTAATCCTGAAAGAGCAACAGGAAAGAGGACTGGGCCAGACTGCATATACCTGCAGAAAAGAACAGACCTCACAGAACAGGGTAATGGACCAAAGCTGTGGCCCAGCGGGACCCAAGCCCTTCCCCCACCCCAGCTCACAGGTGGGAGGAAGAGAAACGGAGCAGGGAGGGAGTGGAGGCCTGGGACTGCTGAATACCTAACTCCAGAGATCTGCTCTGGGAGCACACATCTACATTTCATGGTGCATGCATGATACTCTCATGATTATGGGGTTGGAAAGCTAAGACAGGCAGAATTCCTGGAGAGACTAAGATTCCAGCCACTTGTGGAAGGCATGGATCCATATCCGGCTGCTCTGGGACAAAAGAAAGGTGGCCAGTCTCAGAGACTTCCTAACTAGTAAGCCCTTAGCAAGAGGGCTGCTGAGGGGGCAAGGATTGCACGGGGCTTGCTGCTCAGGAGAAAGGACAGGTAGATGAAGTTTTCCGGGTGCACTCTGCCCAGCAGGTTAGGAGCTTTGCCATATAGACTCTCATATTTAAGAAGGAAAAAGAAATCTTCCTCCTTGGATGATCTTCAGATGCGCCAGCTCCCTGGCTGGCTACACAGCTCCAAGGACCCCCTCCGTGATGCACAGCCTGCTGCACCTCTCTCCCGGCTGGCCCCACCTGGCTCGCAAACCGTCAAACCCTACCCTGGCGTTAGCCCAGCCAGAGGGAAGATCTGTCTACAGCAACTACAAACGCAAAGCACAGAGGCTTATACCTGTGTGCTCGGCCCACTGGTTCAGGCAGTGGAGACAGGCATAGCAGCCAGGAACCAGCAAACAGCTCTTTCCTCCCCCCAGGCACCAATACCACTCCCCTGTGACCCCCAATATTGCTACAGGGGCTGAGCAGCCCCAGGGAGTAGAGCTTCTGGGCACTAGAGGGCGCCATATACAAATATGAAATGCCAAAGGAACCTGGTTCAGAGTAAAATTATTAATACAACTCCTGAGAAGCATTTAAATGACATCGACCTCATGACTCTTCCGGAAAGGGAGTTCAAAATAAAAATCATTAACATGCTCATGGAGGTATGGAAAGATATTCAAGAACTCAGGAATGAATTACAGTCAGAGATCCAATCATTGAAGAGCACAATGGAGTGTATTAAAAGCAGATTGGATATGACGGACGAGATGATAAATGAAATAGAAACTAGAGAAGAGGAATACAAAGAAGCTGAGGTACAGAGAGAAAAAAGGATCTCTAAGAATGAAATAATATTGAGAGAACTGTGTGACCAATCCAAACGGAAAAATATTCGCATTATAGGGGTACCAGAAGAAGAAGAGAGAGAAAAAGGGATAGAAAGTGTCTTTGAGGAGGCAATTGATGAAAACTTCCCCAATCTGGGGAAGGAGATAGTCTCTCAGTTCATGGAGATGCACAGATCTGCCAATACAAGGGATACAAGGAAGACAACATCAAGACATATAGTGATTAAAATGGCAAAGATCAAGGATAAGGACAGACTATTAAAAGCAGCCAGAGAAAGAAATAAGATCACATAAAAAGGGAAGCCCATCAGGCTATCATCAGACTTCTCAACAGAAACCTTACAGAAACGGCATGATGTATTTAATGCAATGAAGAAGAAAGGCCTTGAACCAAGAATACTTTATCCAGAAAGATTATCATTTAAACTTGAAGGAGGAATTAAACAATTTCCAGATAAGCAAAAGCTGAGAGAATTTACCTCCCACAAACCATCTCTATAGTGTATTTTGGAGGGACTGCTATAGATGGAAGTGTTCCTAAGGTTGAATAGCTGTCACCAGAGGTAATAAAACCACAGTAAAGAAAGTAGAACAGCTAATTACTAAGCAAATGCAAAATTAAATTAACTATCCCCAAAGTCAATCAAGGGATAGACAAACAGTACAGAATATGATACCTAATATATAAAGAATGGGGGAGGAAGAAAAAAAAAGAACCTTTAGATTGTGTATGTAATAGCATATTAAGTGAGTTAAGTTAGACTACCTACCTAAGAACAAAATGCCTGTACCAGATGGCTTCACTGCTGAATTTTATCAAACATTTAGTGAAGACCTAATACCCATCCTCCTTAAAGTTTTCCAAAGAGTAGAAGAGGGAATACATCCAGACTCATTCTATGAGGCCAGCATCACTCTAATACCAAAACCAGGCAGACACCACAAAAAAGACAATTATAGACCAATATCCCTGATGAACATAGATTCAAAAATACTCAACAAAATATTAGCAAACCAAATTCAAAAATATATGAAAAGGATCATCCATCATGATCAAGTAGGATTTATTCCAGGGATGCAAAGATGGTACAACGTTCGAAAATCCATCAACATCATCCACCACATCAACAAAAAGAAGGACAAAAACCACATGATCATCTCCATAGATGCTGAAAAAGCATATGACAAAATTCAAGATCCATTCATGATAAAAACTCCCAACAAAATGGATAGAGAGGGCAAGAACTTCAACATAATAAAGGCCATATACGATAAACCCACAGCCAACATTATACTTAAAAGCAAGAAGCTGAAAGCTTTTCCTTTAAGATCTGGAACAAGACAAGGATGCCCACTCTACCCACTTCTATTCAACATAGTACTGCAGGTCCTAGCCACAGCAATCAGACAACATAAAGAAATAAAAGGCATCCAGATTGGCAAGGAAGAAGTTAAACTGTCCCTGTTTGCAGATGACATGATATTGTACATAAAAAACCCTAAAGAATCCACTCCAAAACTACTAGATATAATATCTGAATTCAGCAAAGTTGCAGGATACAAAAGTATTACACAGAAATCTGTGGCATTCCTATACACTAACAATGAACTAGCAGAGAGAGAAATCAGGAAACCAATTCCATTCACAGTTACATCAAAAAGAATAAAATACCTAGGAATAAACCTAACCAAGGAAGTGAAAGACCTATACTCTGAAAACTACAAGACACTCAGGAGAGAACTTAAAGAAGATACCAATAAATGGAAACACATCCCGTGCTCATGGATAGGAAGAATTAATATTGTCAAAATGGCCATCCTGCCTAAAGCAATCTACGGATTCAATGCAATTCCTATCAAAATACCAACAGCATTCTTCAACGAACTAGAGAAAATCGTTCTAAAATTCATATGGAACCACAAAAGACCCCAAATAGCCAAAGCAACCCTGAGAAGGAAGAATAATGCTGGGGGGATTATGCTCCCCAACTTCAAGCTCTACTACAAAGCCACAGTAATCAAGACAATTTGGTACTGGCACAAGAACAGACCCATAGACCAATGGAACAGACTAGAGAGCCCTGATATAAATCCAACCATATATGATCAATTAATATATGATTAAGGAGCCATGGACATACAGTGGAGAAATGACAGCCTCTTCAACAGCTGGTTTTGGCAAAACTGGACAGCTACATGCAAGAGAATGAAACTGGATTATTTTAAACCCCATACACAAAAGTAAACTCGAAATGGATCAAGGACCTGAATGTAAGTCATGAAACCATAAAACTCTTAGAAGACAACATAGGCAAAAATCTCCTGAATATAAGCATGAGCAACTTCTTCCTGAACGCATCTCCTCGAGCAAGGGAAACAAAAGCAAAAATGAACTCATGGGACTACATCAAACTAAAACGTTTCTGTACAGCAAAGGGCACCTTCAACAGAACAAAAAGGCACCCTACAGTATGGGAGAATATATTTGTAAATGACATATCCGACAAGGGGTTAACACCCAAAATATATAAAGAACTTACACGCCTCAACACCTCAAAATCAAATAACCTGATTAAAAAATGGGCAGAGGATATGAAGAGACAGTTCTCCAAAGAAGAAATTCAGATGGCCAACAGACACATGAAGAGAGCTCCACATCACTAATCATCAGGGAAATGCAAATTAAAACCACAATGAGATATCGCCTCACACCAGTAAGGATGGCCAGCATCAAAAAGACTAAGAACAACAAATGCTGGCGAGGATGTGGAGAAAGGGGAACCCTCCTACACTGCTGGTGGAAATGTAGGCTAGTTCAACCATTGTGGAAAGCAATATGGAGGTTCCTCAAAAAACTCTAAATAGAAATACCATTTGACCCAGGAATCCCACTCCTTGGAATTTACCCAAAGAATACAAGTTCTCAGATTCAAAAAGACATATGCACCCCTATGTTTATCACAGCACTTTTTACAATAGCCAAGATATGGAAGCAACCTAAGTGTCCATCAGTAGATGAATGGCTAAAGAAAATGTGGTACATATACACAGTGGAATACTATTCAGCCATAAGAAAGAAACAAACCCTACCATTTGCAACAACATGGATGGAGCTGGAGGATATTATGCTCAGTGAAATAAGCCAGGCAGAGAAAGACAAGTGCCAAATGATTTCCCTCATTTGTGGAGTATAACAATGAAGGAAAACTGAAGGAACAAAATAGCAGCAGACTCAGAGACTCCAAGAAGGAACTAGTGGTTACCAAAGGGGGCGGGGGTGGGAGGGTGGGAGAAGGGGATTGAGGGGTATTTTGTTTAGTACACATGGTGTTGGGGATCAAGGGGAAAACAGTGTAGCACAGAGAAGGCAAGTAGTGAATCTGTGGCATCTTACTACACTGATGGACAGTGACTGCACTGGGGTATGGGTGGGGACTTGATAATATGGGTAAATGTAGTGACCACATTGTTTTTTCATGTGAAACCTTCATAAGAGTGTATAACAATAATACCTTAATAATAAAAAAAAATCCCTTGTTGCCTTCTAAGGTCAGGCTACAAGATTTAAAAAGGCTCCTAGGATGGTTATGTTTTCAAATTTAGCTCTGCAATCTGGAAATGTAGGTAAAGAGCTTTAAAAACCTTCCTTCTCTTTGACTCAGAAACTCTCGTCTTGGGAATCTCTCCTAAGGATATGTGGGAAGGTCAGCAAAAGTTTGTGGCACATGATGATGTTTTTGAACATCTTTCTAATGGATACAGACTAAATTGGAAACAACCCAGTTATTCCACAATAGGGGAATGAGACTCAGTGAACTGAGTAATCCCCTTTTTGTAGACTACTGGATGGTCAAGTAAGGGGTGAAATAACATAGGAAGATGCTTATATATCAAGAAAAAATGCCCAGAATATAAATGACATACACTATATGATGTCAATTATGTTAAAACATGAATAGAATAAAAATAGTAAAAAAATACCAAAAATCGTTAGCAGTGTTTTTCTTTGGGAGGTAAAACTGGATATTTCATTTTCTTCTTTCTCTTTTCTATATTTTCCAAGTTTTCTCTGGTAAAAAAATATACAGAAAGCTATTATTTTGACACCATCTATTTCCTGCCAGTCCTTTCAAACATTCTACCCATTTCCCTAATGATATCTTCCCCAGGGATTGGTGATTCTAGAGCAAAATTGGGCTGTGTGACTCCAAATGGCACATAGCAAAGAGATAAGGAACCTCACATTAATTCATTTCACACACCAGGCACTGTGCGTGAGTTTTGTTTACACTCCCTAATTCAATCCTCAAAGCCTGCCAGGTAGGTGTTATTGCCCCATTTTATCAGTGTCATGGGAACTAAGGGTCTACTTCACTGAAACTTTTCCAGGCAACGTAGCAAATAAGAGTCAGGGTGTGAATGTGAGCTCAGGTTGGGCTGATCACAAATCTATTCCTTTCCCTCCTTCAGTGTCCACCATGGATGGAGAGAAGCACAGGTGGTGCCCTGGCTGTAAGAGCCCTTCCTTCCACAGCCCTCATGGCAAATGTGAATTGCTAAGGAAAAATCCCTGGACCACCCTCCCCATCCCCAGTGTCTCCTTTCTCCATGGTCACAGTGCCTGGAATCCCATGACTGGAGTTGCTTTCCCTTAGGTTAAGAAGACATAACTCTTGCCTCTACATGTCCTTCTTGAAAATGCATATAAGGCTGGGAGAGGCAATAGGGCATGAGGCCTGGACAAGAATAGGAGTGGTGGTTGGGCAAAGCACAACCCTGACCTGAGATGTTTTGCTGCTGGGGAGGGGGATTCTGGCACAATTTATAACCCAAGGTACATGCTGCGTGTATAGACATTTTTTCTTTACAGTCACCCAGCATCTGATCCCCTTTCTTAAAAACATCTCAATTTCCATTCCGAGAAATAGCCTCTCCCCCATTTTGTGTGGTCTCAGTGAAGAGGAGAATTGAGGTGGCCCTTTTCCCACTTCAGATGTTAAAAGAGAAGACCTCCTGATTCTTAATGCTGGCTGCCCTTTAGAATCATAGGGAGCTACACAAAAGGCTGCTATCCAGGATCTGGCCCCGGGCATTCTGATTTCATTGATCTGGGGAGGGGACTGGACATTGGTATTATCAGAACTCTCCAGATGACTCTGAGGAGCAGACAGGGTTGAGGACGGCTAGGCTGGACGCTTCTTCTCAATCCCACCAGGACAGTAGGGATGTACATGTGACCAAGCATTGCCCTCTGTCTTCTGAGATCTCAACTTTTAAATCAGTGACATGAGGGCAGAACAAATGGCTGGGGTGCATTTATCCGATGGAGGGTGGGGTTATGCCAGGACCCGTTCTGTTATAAGAATATTCCTGCTTCCCAGAACTCCAGAGCTAATTTGGTTCTTGCCTCTTTCCAAATCTGGTCTCCTGCCTTCCTACAGATTCTGAGTACCCCACCCCAACAGATTCCCATTTGTTGTAGGACAAACAGTAGAATGTGGTCATGAGTTACAGAAGGCATGAAAACTAGAAGGCAACACAGAAGGGTCACACAGAGGCAGGCAGAAGAATGACCAGGACCGCTAGACCCTCTTGTTAACAAATGGTAGAAATAATTAATCATTCACTGAAGATTTATGCTTTCCCTTCAGTCAGGTGGAGCTGAAGTAGGAATGGGCTGCCTAGCCAAGGACTACTTTCCCAGGCTCCCTTGCAGCTAGATGGTGCCATGTGACTAGATCTCACCAATGGAATGTGACCAGTAGGGATGCAGTTTCTTCCAGGCCAAGGAGCTTATAAGGCAGGTAGACCTCTTTCTCCAGGCATTTCTGAATACATTGCTGAATATTCCCCAGGCATTTCTAAATATTCCTGGGGCCCTCTGAGGACAGAAAGAAGGGAATGCTGCAAGATGGAGAAAGCCTGGATCCCCAAATCACCCTGTGGAGGGCTCTCAGATCACCAGGGACACCTGCCCTGGACTGCTAAGGAAGCAAAAAATAAACTTGATTGCATTAAAGGACTGAAATCTGGGGGTGAGGGGATTAACAGGCTGGTGTTATCCTAACTAACACTGTTACTCCTGATGATGATAAGACTAGTGATAATGATTAATGTTTGGACAGTTATACTATGCCAGCCTCTATTTTAAGGGCTTTGTCTATAGTAGCTCAGTGTTTCCCAACCAGGGGTAATTTCCCACCAGGGGACATGTGGAAATGTCTGGAGACTCTCTTGGATGTCACAGAATGGGGACCGGTTATTGTCTTTGAATGGGTTGAGGCCAGGAATGCTGCTAAACACTGTATAATACACAGGATGAATCCCTACAATAAAGAATTACCGGGCCCAAAACGTTACCAGTGCTAGAGTTGAAAAACCCTGTGGAAGCTCGTCAAATCCTCCTAATCAACCTTAAATTCCAAACCATTATTTTCATCACTTTAAAAACACAGAAACAAATGCTGAGAGAGCTTATGGTAAGTAACACAGCTGGTCAACTTCAAAGCCAGAATTTGAAACCCAGCAGCCTTAGCCAGGATGCCATCCTGCCGCTCCTCTGCCCCGCACCTGTGATTTCACATCTCTGCTCTCTATTAAGCTAGGCCAGGCCCAGGTTTTTCAAGGGTTCACGCGACTTGACATTCTCATCCTCCAAGGAGGGGTCCTTGTTGCTACAGATGAGGGGCGTCATCGTCAAGGGAATCACCGAGGCCGGCCCTGCGTAGTCAGGCACAGCTGCGTGGATATGATCAGATTAGCTGACCAGGCAGAGTGCGGCTCCGGCTGAAATGGGATCCTACCTGCCAAACCCAGGGAAGCAAGGGCCAGGGCAGGCCACACCCCAGGCCTGAGGGTTTGGCCTATTCACCGGGCTTTAGTCCCACCCCCTACCTTTGGGAAATTTAAGGGTGTGATCTCTTGACTTTCCATAATTCCCCCCACCGCTCCCAGGCAAGTCCCATTAGAAGATTAGAATCGCCCAGCTCCAGGTTGCAAAACACAACCTGGGACTGAAATAACGGGTCTCAGGCTCCATCTCTCACCCTGGGGTGCCCACTCACTCCCTGCGCTGCCCTGTTCAGCTCACACCACCTCATTGGCTGTCTTTTCTCTCCATATAAGAGGTCTCTTTTGCTGGGGCAGGCCTGATCTGTAACCATGTAATTATGTTACAGTGAGTTAAGTGCTATAATCCAGGGGCCCATGGTGAAGAGTCTCATGGATCCGGAGAGAATAAGGGCAGAACATAAGGAAGAGAGAAAAGAGCTTCCGAAGGTGGCACACAGGTCTGGAAGGATGGCTGCTGAGAGAAGAAGAGTGGGACCCCAGCTGGACCCCTTTGTCAGCACAGTGCATCCATCCTCCATCTGCTACGTTGGCTGCCAAGGGCTTACAGCTGCCACCTTCTCTGGGAAATCAGGCCTTGGGCCAGAGAGGGTATGCCCTCCATCCCCAGGGGCAGCTGGCAGTCACTGACCAACACAGTGGGATGAAAGTGCATTTCACTTCCTCCAAGGTGTGAAACCCAGTGGTGCTAGGTACACTCCAAGGCTCCCCCTGTGGGGTCAGGCTGAGGTTCATTTTCAGCCAAACCATATCTTTGCTTACCTGCCTCATCCAGCTTCCCTCACTTCTTGCTGGTTCCTCCTAGGAACACTGCTTCAGTGCTCATTTGCTCAAGAATCACATCTCACCTTCACCCCCTAAGGCAAGGAGAGAGGATGTTCTAGGCAGAAGGAACAGCATGGGCAAAGGATTGGAGGCATGCACTGATGACCTATTGGAAGGCCAGGAAGCTTCCTATGCAATGTTATTAATAATGAGAAAAGATTATATAATGACTATAATGAAAAAGTTAATATTTATTAAGGATTATCCTACAGACAGTGAGAACACTCTGTTCTCAGCATTTTAAACATCATCTCAGTCCTCATCATAACTCTATAACATAGATGCTTATTGCCCCGATTTTATAATCAGCTGGTCAAAGAGGCAAAGTAATTAGCCCCAAACAGTATGGCTAATAAGTGGTGGGATGGAGATTCGAATTCAAGTGAGTCTGACTACTGGGGCCTGCTATTCAAACATAATGTTGAAGGTATTCAGAAACTCTGTACACCTGAGCGAGACATCCTGTCTCCTTCGCTCACCCATCTGCCCGGCAACAAATAATTCCTTTAGAACACCTGTAACACAAACCCCAAGCTCAAGGTTTCTATTGCCTTTGAGTGCACACGTTCAATGGCTCTTTTTCAAAGGACACAGTATTCAAGGAGGCAGAAGGAAGACAGCACTAAAGAATGCTCAGAACCTTTGATCACACAGCAGTGACATAATTTATGTTCTGCCACCACCATTGTCGCTGTCTCCCCTACTATCCTGAAATTGAGGAGGAATTTGGCCATTGCTTCAGCCGGGCTGAGCTGATGGTGACCCCTCACTTTTCTTATTACCTTGCCCTGCTTAGCAACCCCTGAGTATTTCATCTTCTTTGGCAGGGCTGGCAGATTTTAAGACATCCCTGGCAGAATGGAGAATGTCTCAGAACACACACCGAGGAAAATTAAGGAAGAGGAGGGCCGGGAGGAGCAGTCCTGGGGAGAGATCCATCGGCAAAGTGCAAGATGAGGGTGATGTGAAGGTGCTGGGCAGGCACTCCCACTGCCAGCATTGGAAGGTTAAAGGCAAAGCACCTACTGTGCGCACAGGAGGAGCAGCTCTTTCCCAGTTGGACAATGATCTGTAGCATTGATCTGAATGGACACTGATATCCCTCTTGCCTGGTGTGGAACCCAATTTAGAATCATAATGATAACTATCAGGAGAGTTGTTATCATAATTGATTCTGACATGACAGTCTAGGATTATTGGGATGATTTCTGAGGGTCAGTCCATAAGCAAACTGTGCAAAAAAGGAGGAATGAGGAAGGCCTGGGAATGGGAGAAGTGGCCTGGGGTGCACTCTGCAGAGGGGAGCTGGGATTCACAAACACAAGAGTTCACAAAGCACAGCCCCAGGTGACTCAGGGGACAGAGGAGCCTCCACCAGGGCAGCAGACACACCTGATGTCACCCTCCCACCAGGCTGCACACCTGCTGTCTTTCCCATCGCCTTCGAGAGATGGGAGATGGAGACCATGCTGGGCTGGCTATCTGCCTGGTGGCTCAAATATGACCTCACCCCCACCTGGGACCCTTGGGACCCGGAAGTAAAGAAGATGAGAGGTACTAGAGCCACCTGCCGCTTGGGTTCAGTCCCTGAGCTAAAGCAAGTCACTTATACTCTCTGTGCTCCACTTGCCTCACCTATTAAATGCATACTTTGAGGAGTAAATGTGGTGACACACAGAAAGCATCTGGAACACTCCTTGGTGTAAAGATGCAGTAAGTGTTGTCTGTCATTATGCATTATCCCTGTTACTATCGTTACTACTGCGCTGATAAAGACCAGAACACAATAGTTAGAATATGGGATCCTGGCAATTGGCATTTTTGTTCATATCTTCTTCCTCTTTTCTCTAAATAATTCTGAAGGATGGAGTTACTAGTTCAAAGGACATGAGTATGAGTACGGATATATACCCATGTGTTCTTAATACACACCACAATATCAGCACCGTTTTCTTTCTGGCAGATAATTTCCACCCCTGACTTTCCTTTCCTCCACTCCATCCATTACTGCCAAGAGAATACCTCAGATTCATCCACTTTCCTCCATCTCTCATGCTTAGTCCAATCATCACCCTGTCTTGTCTGGAGAAGGGGGATAAGACCACTTAACCAGTTAATTGAAAGTCCTCATCCCCTCTTAGCCACTGGGATTGCACAGCCGTCCAGAGCCCAGATCCCCAGCCCTGGGTTCAGAGTAAATAGGATTACCTGGGGTGGCAGAAACTGGTGGAGACAGAAGGTGTTTCAAAACTTAATCAAAAATTAATTAGAGAAAGAAACAAGCCAAAGGACAAACATGTGTGAGCAGATGATGTGAAGAGGCAAACAAATCCAATATATAGCATTCCGTCTGAGGTAGGGGCAGGATCCTGCTGGGCTGCACTGGGAGTCTCTGGGAAGCTTTGAGGAGAACAGAAAGCTTTCGCGTTTACTTCTCAGGAACAAATGACAGGGCAACGCCAAGCTCCAAGGCCTCGGGAGGAGAGGGTCTCTGCACAAGATCACACACGAGCTGCAGGGAAGCTGCGCATTGGGGAGATACTAATAAATAATCATCAGAACACATACTAGCTGATGCCTCAGAGTGAGGAGGGGGCCACGCACACAAGGAAAGCCTCTTTACACAGAACCGGGGACCTTGCCTGTCCCCAGCATCTGCCTTCCAGACAGGATTAGTGGTGACAGCTCTTCCAGGGCCCAGAAAAGCCTTGAGCACCATGTCAGATGAAAATCAGAGGGGCTGTGGTCACTGAGATGGACTTGGGGGGGGGGGCACTGTGGGATGCCTTTCTAGGAGAAACTGAGTGCCTGCAAATGAGTTCCTATAAAAGTTGTGGTGAATGAATCACTATCTCGCACATATGCTCTCTCCATTCCTACACCAGTTGTCTTAATGCAGCACCTGTCAGTCCCCCATGGCAGCTTTGTCTGACCATAATGGAGTGTGCTTCTCCATGCATAGAGCAGGCTGGAAAGGTGTCAGCACTGACATCCCAGAGGCATCCCTCAACTCATGACAGCATCTGTGCCCCTGGGAGGGACAACTCTGAAAGATGCCCCACAGCTCCACCCTGAGGTCCAGTGGGGACTGAGCCCAGGTGTGCAGGCAGAGACCAGCTCCTTGAAGCACCTGCTCTGCTCTCTCCTCTGCCCTCTGGTTTCTCCCTTCCCCAGCTGCTTCCTGGGGCCACCTTCCAAACAAGCCACTTTCATTCAAAACTTATCTTGAGGTCTGCTTCTAGGGGTTCAACCAAAGACAAGGATGTTGGTGAGGGGTGGACAGGATTGGGGTCAATGGCCTGGCTAAGTAAGGGATGTTGTACGCAGACCTCTCCCTAAGTCAATAAGGGGGACTCTGGAAGCTGAAAGTCTCCTGTTTGGATCAACCACCTGGTGACCCTTGTTACTGCTACTTCCCAGATCCATGTAACCTCTGAAATTAGGGCACTCCATTCTTAAAGTCGGGGACCTCCTCCACGCTGAAAACTAAAATTAGAAATACGAGTTAAATGTTACCTTTTCTCTGCCCCTGCAGGAGACTCTGATGGACGTCACCCTCTTGTTAGTGACGGGAGACCAAGGACCCAAGCGTTCTTCCCGAGTTTCCTGCTCCCCTTGTCTGGCACATTGTTGTCTCTCCTACCTGGAGCTGCTGCCCTAGCCCCACACCAGCTTAGTCTAATGAACTGCTTCTTGCATTTCAACCAGCACCACCTGCTCCAGGAAGCTTTCTCTGCCCTTACTTCGAAGTCCAACAGCAACTGGCACTTACATAAAATAGAGTATAAACATTGGTTAATCCCCAGTCTCAAAGCAGACTAGTCTCTTAACCTGAAAACCTGAAGTTTATGCATTTTTAATGGTTCCTGACCCAAGATCACGTGTGTGTGTGTGTGTGTGTGTGTGTGTGTGTGTGTGTGTGTGTTTCTGGGGAGAAGATTCACTGCTTTTATCTGATTCTCAAAAGGCTTTCCAACCCCAGAAAATGTCTCAGCCATTGCACTTAGACTGTAAGCTTCTCATAGACCAGATCATGCCTTATTTGGTCTTTTATTCTCAGAATGCAGCCCAATGTCTGGACAAGTTGCAGGCACTGTGTTGGCAATACCAGTGTTGGCTGATGCAATTTGAGTGTTATTCTGAACCAAACACTCTGTAGGTCTTGATTTCACTGACCCCCATGACAACCCTAAGAGGTGGATGCCATCTCTGCTGATGGGACAAGGAGATGAAGCCATGAGAGGAGAGCTGGCCTCAGATCCCACAGCTGGAAGACTTTCTGTGGGACTTGAAGGCAGGTTAGCCATGCTCTGAGCACCAAAGAGCTTTACCAAAAGTACCAAGGAAAAGAAAGCTGGTGGATGAACAACCATCATTCACCTCATAGCCGTGTTAGGCAGCCCCATGACATACCTGGAAAGAAACCTCAGGATTCAGTAAGACCGTTAACTGTCCACCAGCATCCACTTCATTTTCCTTTAGAAACAGCACTGGAGCGCCCATAAAACCTGGAAATGGATCTCTCACCTGTAACATCAGCAAACGCATCTTAATCCTGCAGGGCAAGGGGCACCTGTTTTTAGATCTTACATTTTTTCCAACAAATAATGAAACTGAGGCCCAGAGGTTGTGTGTCTTGCCCAAGGCCATGGGGTGAGTTTGCTGCAGGGCTGGAAGAAGAATCCAGTCCTGCCTCTTCCCAATTAAGGGCCCTTCCTCCTGCTTCTCTCAATGGCAGCATCTTCGCCAAGATGATTAATGTGTTTCCCACCTGAAAGTTGTTTATTTCTCACTCCAACGAGGTTCCCTAAGCCAGTCACAAAATTCAATTTCATTCCTCAAGTGACTTGCAGAGAACAACCTGTCCCCCACACAGCTATTTTGGGGTTCCCCTTCCATGCTATTAAGGGTCTCCTAGGGTCAACGCTAGCCTGGAGGCTACTGTCTCTCTCTTCTCTGCTTGGAATCTGTAGGCAACGCCTAAGGAGATGGAGACAGACTGATGGCCATCTGTCCAGGCTGCTCTGTGAGGCCTGGGCCCAAATACACTGATTTATCGACTAATAATGCAGTTTGTGTGCATGGCTGGGCTGTTTGCAAAAGCAGCCCTCTCGCAGCTGCTCTGAAGGAAAAGCCCAGTCCTGGTGAAGCAGCAGGTGATGAGAGCTGCTGGAGCCCTTTCAGAGGACCACATTGGCCAGGACTGAGAAGTGGAGCGTCGCTGACCCCCTGGAGCACTGCCAGTGGAGACACGTGAATGTGGGGGAGAGAATGAGGGTCTTGCTGGTCCTCAGGACAGGAGATGACCAGGCTCTGTACATTCACTGGCTCTGCAACCTTGGGCATATCACCTCACCTGCCTGAGTCTCTATTTCTCCACCTATCTATCCAGTAGGGGCAGAAAATATTCCTCCCTATGTATAGAGGAATAAATGAGACAGTTGGCACAAAATAAATGCTTGCTGAATTATAACACAGAGGCACAGAGATAATCGAGCACATAAGCATGCTTAATAGAAGTTTCTCGTCCTTCCCACTATCCTTTCCCACTATGGCAAGACTGGGAAGGTAGGAGGAGCTGAGGACGGGGGCATTTCCTTCCTCTCCTCCCTGTCCTCTCCTCTCCCTCATCACAGATGCATTACTGAGCATGTGCCATGAGCCACATGTTACTTGGGCACTTTCTCACTAAATTCCTACATTACCCTCATAGGGCAGACGGCCTCCCATCGCATAGACCAGAGCTGTCCAATGGAACTCTCTCCAATGATGGCAATGTGCTACATTTGTGCTGTCCAATACGTAGCCACCAGCCACATGCGGCTCTGAACCCTTGAAACGTGCCTACTGCAAGCAAGAAACTGGTTTTTTTTAATTTGATTTAATTTTAATTCCCTTACATGGAAGAAGCCACATGTGGCTGTGGACACCAAACTGGACAGCACTTAGAGATGGGAGGAAGAAAACAAACCGAAGTGTGAAGAGGTTCAGTTACCTCCCAAAGGCATAAACCTGGGGGAAGGTGGAGTGAAAGCTGAACCCACACTTGGCCAGTTTCCAGCGTGCATCTCCCAGCGCAAGCAGGCAGGATGGGGAGGGCTTCCTCCCATATGCAAACCAAGACCCAAAACTCAAGACAGGCTAGGGAGAACCACTCCCAATGCTGGGGAATTGGCCCAGAGGGAGAAGGAAATGAATATTCAGAGCAGATAAGGGTTGTGGAAACACTTTGTAAACTGTGAAGTGCTGTCTCAGGGTGGGGGTTATTAATAATACCCCTTGGCACTGACTCCATGGCAAAGCTTTCCTGTCCCTCTCCACACCCTGCTGCTCTTTTAATCATTAATTAAAGCTTAAGGGATTTGGGAATACAGGCCTCTGAAATTTGGACTAAACCCTCTGTGCTATTGAAAAAAAAAAAGAGAATCCGGGATAATTAGCTTTTCTTTCCCTAAATGCTTTTTGGGTCTCATTACAAACGAAGTGCTGGGCTAATATACCTTGTGTTGCGAATGCCTCACAATTCCTGCTAATTGAATTAAACTCAATTCTCTACAAATAAACTCTTGGTGTTCTTAATGGGAAATAAGGAACAGAGCTGTTTCTTTTTGGAATGGGTCATTACAAGGCCCTAATTTCCAGGATCTCAATGTGTAACATAAACTGCCTTTGTGTCGATTTCCAGCAATGACGGCTCTGTTAAGATCAAAGCTGAAATGTGCCCTTGGAATCTTCTCCCTCTTTTTACTCCACTTCAAAATGGTTAATAATGACTAATCCGATTTCTAAGACCATTGAGGAAGGGCAAGAAAACAGAAATCTGCTTTTTTTAATTCAGTACAAATATCACGAAATGGATGCTCCGCTAATTCTTTATTTCCCCTTGGACGCAGCACATTGTGAAGTTGCCTTTAATGAAGGCATCCGTGCGGCCAGAGTTGCACGCAGGCTCAAGGTGAACGGAGGACCTGCGAGTTGTAATCAGATGTCAGAGAGGAAGATGGATACCATTGTTCTTGCATGGCTCAACACCTTTATCAATAATGCAATGCCAATTACTCTGGGGACCAACCTTGACTCATGTGGGATGGGAAACTTTATCCCAGGGCTATTTAGAACAATGTATGTCATCAGCCACACCAACCAGATTTTAAGACGCAGTATGCATCATTTCTTGCTGGCAGTTCTGTGCCGGTATGTGGGCGGAGCTTCCAAGTTTGAGATTTCAAAGTAAGGTGGATGGAAAAGTGGAATAGTAATGGTAACTGTCCTTTGTGTCCACTTAAGGTTTTAGGGTGGGTAATGGCTGAGGTTTCCAGTCTCTGAAATGCTAAACCCTCATTTTAGGAAGAGCCCTACACTATCACCCCTCTGTTGCATCAGAACCAACCATCTCTAAATCCTGGACAGCCCAGAAGTTGGGTTCCCGTACTGCTGCCTCTGAAGTTCCCCTCCCTCAGTGCCCAGACATCTCATTCTTCCAAGATATTATGCTCACCTCCCTAGGAAAGTTGTCCTGATCTTCTCTGATGGTGAAACTCTTAAATTCAGCCTTCAGAAGCCAAGGCCAATGCCCTCGTCAGAGCTTCTTGCTTGCTTCTACTTGCTCCTATTGCATTTTTCTCCCCCATGTGTGCCTGAGGCAACATGGCAGAGTGGGCACTTGGGCTTTGAAGCTGGACAGCCCTGGGTGTCAATCTTAGTCATTACTTATTGCCGTGCAGTTTACAGCAAACTCTTTCACCCCTCAAAACCTCTCTTTTCTTAACTACAGAACAGGGATGCTAATGGCTACCTTGAATCAAGGACTGGCGTGGTTATAATGTGCTAATAATAGTGTGGATAAAGTGGTACACCGTAGATGCTCAATAAATGGAATCTAACCATGTTATTATAAGACTAACACTACCACTGCCAATATTTTGATTAGAGGTCCACTTCCCTCACTGGGCGATCAATTCTTTGAAAGAAAAGCATGGACTTCATTGACTCCTGTATTTTAATATCACCAGCACCTAGCATGGAGATGGGCTTGCACTTAGCTTGAAAAACGTTTGCTTAATAAATTAATGAATAAATGCTTTCAACGAGCACTTAGGAGGTGAGATTAAACACTGCCTGGCATGTAGGAGGTGCTTAATAAGTGTTTGCTTGTAAATGAATAAATGAATGAATGAATGAACACCTTCAACCAAACATTCAGGGATTTAAATGAAAATCGAATTGAAGGGCTTTGTGATTTCCCACAGAGAGAACAAAATTCTCCTAAACCCTCCTGCCAGAAGCAGCTCGCATCAGCTTACAGCGGAACAACAATGTTAAATTACTGCTTAACTGCTTCTCATAGGATGATCTCCTGCGTCTTGCCAGGAAAATCACCGCCATTCTCTCGGTGCTGGGAACAGCTGCAGTGAACGGGTTTGGGGAGCCTGTTGAACACGATTCCCTCTAACAAGTCCAGACTTGATTTCAGTGGTTCCATTTCCTTTTCACTTTGGAGAGCTCTCTCCAGGAACCTGACACGTGAAGCCCATAGTTCAGGGGAGAGATGCACCATTTCCCTACCAGCAGGAGACGAGTGGTGGTACCAGCACAGGGAGAGAAAGAGGAGGGTGGGGCCTGGGTGTGACTCTGGGTGAGGACAGCACCTCCAGTCTTTGCGGAGAAAAGACATAGTGGTGTTTTCTTCAAATCAGACCTGGGATTCTGACTTTTAGCAGAGAGAGCCACGGGAATGCAGTGGCATGCTTTCAAGCAGACACATTGGCTTCTGCTTCTTTTAGTCTGTGGGTGGAAGGAAGTTCTGATCCTGGCTGAAAGGACAGTTGGGATGCACCTGACTCGTTCAGCTAGTGGGCTAGGAGTCAGGTCTCTGGGTGGGAGAAGGGTTTCCAGATGAAATACAGGATACCCACTTATTATTTGAACTTCAGATAAACAGTGAACATAGGTTTTTTTTTTTTTAGAAAATGTTAAGTATGTCCCAAATACTATATGGGACATACTTAGGCTAAACAAATATTTATTGTTTATCTGCAATTCAAATGTAGGTGGGCATTCTGCATTTTACTTGCTACATCTAGCAACCTTCTCTGGGAAGGACAAGATGAGGAAATCATTCTCTCAGATCCTTCCTTGCCCTCCAGAAAAGGAAACCATGGGGAAAGGAAGAGAGTAGTGGGTATGTTATTCCGAGTCTAAAGTCGCTTGAACAGCAGGGCACCACACCGCTGTGATTCAGAGGACAGCCTCTGGGTCCAGCTGTGTGAGTTTAAACCCTGGCGGATTGTCAGCTGTGGAACCCGGGGAAGTTACTTCCCCTTCTCTTGCTTCCATTTCCTCATCCATCACACTGGATCGACAATGTAATGGCACCTATGCTTGGGACAGTGAAGTGGGATCATCTATGTAAAGTGCTGGATGCATCTTAGAAATCACTCAACCCATGTCGTTATTCACCATAATTATGCTCACTGTCCCACCCTGACCAAGGACCTGGGAGGAGACCAGGAATTTAGAAGCAGGAGGCACAGTGCCTGCTCCAGGAAGGCCCCCGGTAGACCACGCTCTCACCCAGAGCAACCCTGAGGGGCAGTCCTCGAGGTTTCACCAGCATGCTTCCCAGCAAGGGGCCTCCCATGCAGGTGGCCTGGTCCATTCTGGAGCCTGTTTTCTGTGAGAGGGTCCATCCCTCCCCTGTGCCCACACATGCCTCCAGGTAACTTTGACCATTAGCCCCACTTCTGACTATCCTGAGTCCTCATTCCTTCAACAGTCTTTCACATGTGTGAAGCCCAGATTCTCAACTGGCAGTTCTTTCCCCCACCCGTGCCTTTTCTTGTAGAGCTCTGCATTGATGTAAAAACTGGGATGTCATGGAGAGCTGTGTCCCAGGTGTTCTGACGGTGCAGGAGAGAGGGTGTGCAAAGCCAGGTCACCCTCAGGCCAGCCAGCACAGGATGGCTTTCTAACCGGAAGGGCAGAGCGTTCCCTGGGGCCCCAGCCTCCTCCTGAGTGCCGTCAGGCACCAGGGAGAGGGGGTGGCTGCTCTGGGAGTGGCTTTGTTCTCCCAGACGTTGTGGCGGAGCTGTCTGATTCACTGTGCAGATGTGCTGTCTCTGGTTCATGTAAGGACAGAACTGATGGGAGGTGGGAGAGGCGAGAGGAGACCAGGAAAACTGTCCTATACTTGTCACCTCTTTGTGACACGGTGCCCAGGTCAGTTCCTGAGAGTATGGTGGGAATCTACTGACTCTGCTGACTTTGGACGTGGGGAAATTGAGGAGGGCAAGTCTTATTGAGTTAGGTATTAGATGAACCGTAAGCAATAGATCATGAGCACCTTGGTCACTATTCCCAGGGTATAGCACAGTCTCTGGCACACAGGAGGTGCTTGTAGCAGACACTGTGGGTTGTTAACCTAATGGCCAATCTCAACCACCTTCTCCCTTGTCTGTCTTAGTTTCCCTAGGGGTTACCAGGAGACTAGCCGATGAACTACCAGAGGGGGACTGCCAGTGAGGGCAGTTCTTCAGATAAAAAGAGCCTCAAGAAGAAAAACCTCCTATTCATCCACTTCTTGTCCTGAAACACACTGGGAGGTCATGATGCCTGGAGCAGTGGCAGCCATTTGCCATCATGAGACCACAAACATGAGGATGAAAGTAACTGTGCTGAGGGTTAGGAAGCAAAATGGTGGAGCACAGCTTGGATTCTTGATGCTGTTGAAGGAGCCCTGGAAGCACCTGACTCCAGTCTTTTTGTTGAGTGAGACAGTTAGAGCCTGAATTGCTAAGTCTCTGTTGCCCAGGTATGCTGTTTGTAGCTCAGAGCACTTCAGTTGATGCAGCACTTGATAAATATTTCCTGAGTTGTACTGGGTGTGTGTGGGGGTAGGGGGGTGAGGTGGGTATAGGGAGTCTTCATCTGGTGAGGCAAGATCAGATAATCCCAAGAGGACATTCGGTGGCTGGGGAGAGGAAGAGGCTGAAAGAAGTATGGCCATAAACTGAGAAAATGGCTTTTGATAGAAAGTGGGTCCTGGACCAGAACTCTTAGTTCCCTCCTAGTTAGAGACATTAGATTTCTAGTTCTGATTTTCTATGATATTTATAAAACTTTTTCTCTCTGATAAGTTATGAGCAGAGGTAGAGAAGTTTTCCTGGGGTCTGAGCCAGTTGAAATGTGGTGGTGCAGAGCATGGACTCTAGAACTGGCTAATCCGAATCTAAGTTGCGTCTAGCCTTAAGTCCTGGTTTTGCAACCTTTGCACTATTAACATTTGGGGCCAGATAACTCCTTGCTGTATGGATTTTCCTAAGCATGATAAGATATTTATCAATATCCCTGGCCTCTATTACTATAGGCCAAGAGCACTCCCATCTGAGTTGTGAGTCCAAAAGTGATTCCAAATATTGCCAATTGTCCCTTGGAATGAAAATTTTCCTAGTTGAGAAACACACCACACTAACTGATTGTGAGTATGGAGACTGACTCCTCTGGCTTCCTTTTCCTCGGATGTAAAGTAGGAAGTAAGAGGACGACTTCACAGGGCTGGGGTGAGTCGCCTGAGGTAGCCTGCAAAGGTGCTTAGTCACCAGGAGCTCCTGTTCTCATCACTGTTCCTGGAGGTGGATTTTGCTGCACTTGCTTCATGACTGGCATTTCCTAATATCAAAGCTGACAGGGATGTAGGTATTCATCGATTCAAAATCCCACTTCCCAGATAAGGAAACACAGGTCCAGAAGGAGAAGGTGGCCTGGTTAGCATCACATAATGAGTAAACACCAGGTCAGAGCCAGAATTCAGATAGCTTGAATGCTGGACCTGGGTTGTCTCTTCCTGGAGTGGAAATCTCCAAAAGCCTTACCCTGCCTCCCACAGGACCCTCAGCGGGACGGTATTTACTAGGAATATGTTTCATGCCAAGTCCCATGGAAAATCCCAGGGAGGCGGTGATCAGGAAGGCAGCATGACCTACCCCGCCCCCTTGGCAATCTGGTTGGGGGAGGGGCCAGCATTACACAAATAATGACCGATGAACAGCACTTAACGTCACAGGGAACCTGGAATTAAACCAGGAATGGAAGTAGATCCAGAAAACACCAGTTCTGCCACTTATTCCCCAAATGAGGCCCAGGAACCTCCCAGGATCGAAAAGGAGGCTGACATCAGCCAGCTGGCTTTCCCAAAAAGGCACTTCCCCGCCTCCTCCTGCCCCAACAAGAGAGTGTGAGTGGCATCTGGTGGGGTTGGGAGCAGGAAGGTGTGGGGGCAAGACTGGAATCTGTAAGTCTGAGGCGTGTGGAATTTCTAAGAGAGCTGTTGCTCATCAGACTTGGATGGGGACGAAAGAGCAAACCACATGGCCAAGAAGGTCACGTGGAATCGTCAGCTGGACATACCCTTGTCTTAATTTATGTTATTCCAGGACCCTCAGGGCTACACCCTTGAGGGTGTTTCAGGCAGAGGGAGCAGTATATATATATATTCAAGGGACTGAGAACAGTTTCATGGGCCTGGAATATAAAAAAAGTTCTAAGACTTTCCTGGGAGGAGAAGTGGGGTTGGGAAAGGTCAGTCAAGAAAGTGACAGGAGTCCAGAGGGGCTAGAGCAGAGTGGGTGAGAGGAACCGGGGTAGAGGACAGGGCCAGACTGTGGACAGGGCCCTTATCATGAGACTCCAAATCACATTAGGGCATATGCATCCCCTGCATGTACTCAGGCCACTGGAGGGTTGCAGGTAAGAGCACTGCATGTCTCTATTAAGGACACATCCCTTTGGCTTCAGTGTGGAGGATGTATTAGGGAAAGCAAGGCCGGAGACGGAGGTGGGTCAGGAAGCTGAAATAAACATCCTTGAAGGGAAAGAAGTGACTGACGCAAGGAAATGTTCTCAGCCAGGTGCCTCTGCCCTCCAGGGGACATTTGACAATGTCTGGAGACATTCCGGGTTGTCACAGCTTGAAGGGAGACGCTACTGGCATCTAGTGGGTGGAGGCCAGAACTGCAGCTAAACATCCCAGAGCGGACAAGATGGCCCCACACAATGGAGAATCACCCAGCATGAAATGGCAACAGTGCCAAGGCTGAGAAATCCTGGTGTAGAGGCAGGAGAAATGGGAAGTCGGGTGTGAGTTGTGTTAAAAGGACAGAGTTGGCAGACTTGGTGATGAATTGATGTGGAGGGTGAAGAATAAGGATGGGTTCTAAGGAACAGGATAGGTCAGGATTCCATCCCCTGAAATGGGGGACACAGAGGACAAGGAGCAGGTAAGGGGTAGGAGAAATAACTCACCTTGGGACGTGTGGAGCAAAGTCTCCTGTATGTGCAGAGGCAAATGGCCTCAGAGCTCCCCAGTGGTCTGGACAAAGGGGCTCGGCAGCTGCCTGGCCCCCATACTGGGCTTCCCAGCTCCCACTGTCCACCTGGGCCTTCCACATCCCAGGCCCCACCCCCTGTGTTTCTGTCCTGGTGGCCTGGCTCTCCAGGCGGGGGTCTGTCTCTCCTGGCCCAGCATTGCCCCCCAGCTGTGGAGCTCACGACCCTCTTGGCGGCGGCGGCAGACGGAGTTGCCCTCCCATCCCTCAGACTTCAGTCATCCCACAGCCTCACGACTAATTAAACATCTGCTGCAAGCTACAATTTGCTAAATTGCCTCACATTCTAACTTCTGGCAGGGATTAATCTGAGTCCTCAACTTGAAGCCCGGGCCTTCCTCCAAACACCTTCAGTCCCCTGATGTCCCTGGGCTTCCCGGACGTCATGGTGTTCACACCCCTCTGGGTCAGGTGCCCCTCCTGGCCTGTGCCATGGGACGACAGGAGGCTATGGGCATGGCTCCTCAAGATGCTGTCCTCAAGGGTCCCCCACAAAGAGATTACAGAAGAAGATGAATAAGTAATCAGATATTAATGACTTGCCAAATTGAGCTTAATCAAGAACTAAAACAGATGAGGCAGGAAACACATTTTATGGGGGTAGCGGATGAGACTCTTCCTCATGAGACGTTGAGAAAGAAGTATCTTTGGAGAGCATTTAGCCCAGCATTTCTCAAAGGGCCACCTGCCCCAGAATCCTCTGGGTGCTTGTTAGGAATGCTGATTCCTCGGCTGTCTCAGAAGATGCTGACTCAGTAGATCCAAGGTGGGGCCCACGAATCTCGATTCTTTTTTTTAAAAAAAGGCCAGGTTTTTGATGCCGATAAGAGTCTGGCAGGACTAGGACTGAAGTACAGAAATCTCTGTTTCTCCCTAAGTTTCCCCAATCCCCTCATCAGTATGAATCAGAACAAGACATGTGATAGCTTTTCCTACAAAGCTGATCAATGTATCTACAGGTTGCACAAAGCTGTGTGCAATTGTCCTAGAATGCCCTGCTCTGCCTCCACCCCTGCCCCTGGACACGGCTCCCTGCCTGCTTGGTGTTGTCTTGCCATCATGCACTCATTTTGTGCTCAGCTCAGGTGTCCTGTCTTCCAGAACGTCCAAGGCCAGGTGAGGTACCTGATCTGGGGAGGACACATTTCTTGTCCCCAGGGAATCCTCTGTCCCTCACGTTCCCCTACTTTATGTGCATTTGCAGGATGGTAGGTCAGTTCAGTTTCAGAAAGTGAGCGTCAAGCATGTGCTGCAAAGTGCCATCTTCCCTCACCCAGGTTTGGAAAGGGAGAGCAGCATATGCCTGAATTCTTTTAACCTCCAAATCAATACATGAGAGACTCTAATCTTTGCAAAAAGATAAGATCACAATAATGTGGACATGAACTGGACTGAAGAAAGGGATAATTAAACTGAGAAACAAAGGAAACGAAATTTCTGTTTCTCTCCCTCTGTGCCCCACCTCTCTCCCTCCATCCCCTCCTCTCCCTCTGTCTCTCTCCCTCTGTCCCCCACCTCTCTCCCTCCATGCCCTCCTCTCCCTCTGTCTCTCTCCCTCTGTCCCCCACCTCTCTCCCTCCATCCCCTCCTCTCCCTCTGTCTCTCTCAAGAGAGACATTTGCCAACATCAAACACATCAAGGACCAACACATGTCAGTTCTTAATTTACTGATCACAAATCATCCTTATTTTTCAATGAAAGGATTCCCTCTAATAGGCAACACTGTATCAGCTAAGTCACCTTTATAACTGAAAGAAAATGAGTGGAGTGACTCCTTTACTTGTAACATTCTGGGCACTTCTTATGAATAGAGGTAGTTGCTGAATTAGTAAATCACGAGTTGTCACCTTCCTTTTATTCTTCACAGTGAGCTATTTGCCCAAGGTGATAAAACTTGTTAATGATAAGACCCTAGAAGGGAGATCTTACCTAGACTCTTGCCCCACGTGGTGTTTTAGAGGTGTGTGGACACCCTGAAATTGAATGTAAAATTGTGTATATGCATTTTGGGGGGGGGTCACTGGCTTTCATCAGAAGGAATACCTATGAAATGGCCTGAAGGCACGAATAACCTCGGGCCATTGAAAGAAGGTGGTCAGTGTTATTAGAACCACAGGGAATGGCAGGGAGAGTGGGACCCGCCTGGGAAACAGACAGCAGCAAGACCAGATAGGCACAGAGCAGCATGGACAGGATGTGGGTGCCATTCTCAGACAGCAGGGACACCAGAGAAAGTGTCATTGTGATTTGGCTTGGGTTCAGACATTATCCCAGACCAGACCCACAGCCACCCATTCAGATGGAGCTGGAAGCCACCAGTTCCTGATGGGACTCAGTCCCACTCCCCCTGAGGGTCACCATGACCTAGGCTCCCCCTGCAATCCTGGCCCCATAGGATCCTCTTTCCTGCAGCTGCTGGTCTACAACAGGCACTGTGCTTTCACTGAGTCACATTCATTGTTATAGAAGAAAATGATCCCTGTATGCCCCTGAGCGTCTGTTAGACAACTGTACTACCTTGGCAGGGCTGAAACAATACCCACCTCCAACATCACCACAAAATGTATAGTAAGATTGGAGGTGCAATGTTGGATAGTGACGTTTCACTGACTCTACCCAGCTGCCAAGCAAACTGTCTCTAACTCAACACTCAGTTAGCCAGGTGGTGACCCTGAGCCACCACCATATGGGGCAGGATGTGCAAGAGGACTCTGCAGTCCATGAGATGGGTGCTGGGCAACCCTAGCCTGGAGGAAAGTAGCGGTTTGATGTCTTTAAAACCCTGCAGTGAAATGTCAGTGCCATTTGAATATATTGAGCAAATGAAGGAAATAGAATCAAGAGGAAAGGAAAGGCAAACATCCTCAGATCTTGCTGCTGGGGTCTTTCGTGAGCCTGGCCATCTACGCCAATAAGTTATCTAAGGAAGGAAAAAAACAAACTTTTTTTCCCCTGTTTGTTTCCCCTTTGAACAACTAGGGTTTTTCCAAAAGGTTCAATTTCTCTTTGATTCTGTAGTTGCTGTTGATAGCATTCAAAGGCCTTTGGGGGTAACAGGTGCATTTCAAATGAGTGGAAATAACAAATAAATTGGATCCAGGATTTACAGCATTAGCAATGTCTTTGTTCCCTTACGTCAATGCCTGGCTTGTGGACAGCAGATCTACACAACCCAGAGGAGCCTAGGGAGACCGTGGGCAGGGGGTGCTCTGCAAGGGAGGAGCAGGGTGCTGGAGGGAGGGAAGGGAGGAGGCAGAGAGGGACCACTAAGTCCTCATACGCAGTTCATCAAGAATACGCTCCAGGCTCTACCTTCAAAATAGGATGATACCCTTCCTCCTCCCCCCATTCCTGCTGCCACCACCCTGGGCCAAGTCATCATTATTTCTTCCCCAGATGATCTCAACAGCCCCCCCCCTGGTTCTCCTCATTTCCTCTCTTCGCCCCTTCATTGCATTCTCCACCCAGCAGTCCACAGTGATCTTTTCGAAGCACACAGCTCATCATGTGACTCCCTGCTGCCAACCCTTCCGGAGCTGCTGTGGTGTTTAGGTAAGCTCTGCATGCTGGCTACAGCCCAGAGGTCTCTGTAGGTTTGACCCCTGCCTCAGTCTCCCCCCTGCTCACCATCCTCCAGGGCGGTAGGCAGCTTCTAAGACAGCCTCCTATGACCCCTCACCCTCTTCTCACTGGCAGTCATGCCTCTGTGGGGTCCCCTTTCCTTGAGTGTGAGATGGACCTAGAGAACAGCTTCTTAATGAAGAGAAGACAGCAAAGGAGAGAGAGCTCAAAGGCAGATCCTTCCTTTGAAAGTCGAGCCTTCAGATGAGAGAAGCCAAGCAGCCCATGAGAGACCCAGAAGCAGAGGCCCTGGCTAAGCCACACCTGGTTCCCTGACCCACAAAAACTGCGTGACAATAAATGTCGTTGTTTTAAATCACTAACTGTTGGGGTAATTTGTTTCAGAGCAATAGCTGGTTGACAGGCCCAGCCACCTTTTCTCCTGTCAGCCTGCCCCTCCCTGCCCCGGGGCCCCCCACATATTCCACCCTCTGTCGAAATGCTCACTCCCATCATTCACATGGCTGCATATTTTTTGTCCTTTATTTCTAGGCTAAGATGTCACTTTCTCAGAGGAGTGACCCATGAGACCATCTAAGTAGTACCCTGCCCACCATTATTCTTTAATACCCTCTTCATCCCCTTTGTAAGTCTTTCCATGGTTAGTAATTATAAATTATTGATATATGAACTAAATGACTCCCTCCCATATATATAGATGGATGAATTTATGGGTGAACAGATGGGCATATGGATGGATAGCTAGATAGATAGTTGGATAGATGGATGGATGGTTGGATGGATGGATGGATGGATGGATGGATGGAT
>JAVSCE010004897.1:0-54334 GCA_032199065.1 Smutsia gigantea | reverse complement strand
ACAAATCCTACCATTTGCAACAACATGGATGGAGCTAGAGGGTATTATGCTCAGTGAAATAAGCCAGGTGGAGAAAGACAAGTGCCAAATGATTTCCCTCATTTGTGGAGTGTAACAACAAAGCAAAAGTGAAGGAACAAAATAGCAGCAGACTCACAGACTCCAAGAAGGGACTAGTGGTTACCAAAGGGGAGGGGTGGGGGAGGGCAGGTGAGGACGGAGGGAGAAGGGGATTGAGGGGTATTATGATTGGCACACATAGTGTGTGGGGGATCATGGGGAAGGCAGTATAGCACAGAGAAGGCAAATAGTGACTCTGTGGCATCTTACTACACTGATGGACAATGACTGCATTGGGGTGTGGGGGGGACTTGATAATATGGGTGAATGCAGTAACCACATTGTTTTTCATGTGAAACATTCATAAGATTGTATATCAATAATACATTAATAAAAAAAAGAAAGGCATTAGAAATGGTTTTACAAACTTTTTCAAATGCCTATTACAATTTAATTCTCTTCTCTAAGAATAAGCACTCCTCTGGTAATTATTATCTTGAAATGAATTCATGACTATTAATTAAGCCTCCTCCAAGCAGGATGATTAGGAGACAATTAATAACAGTTACTACTAGTCAAATTTAGTAAACATTTGTGTCTGTTAAAACTTTTTGTTCCTTTGCGAGATCGGCAAAAGGTACTAGACTGTTGCCATATACCCTCTAGCAAATGTTGTGTTTGGAGTTTGAAAGCAGCCCCATGGAAAACAGTGTGCTGTTACCATGGTCTTGGAATGTCATAATCCTGAATTCTGCAATCATCCTGTAGCCAAATGCCAAAGCAATTTTGGGCAAGCAACCTAATGCTTCAGCCTCTGTTTTCTAATCCCATCATAAAACAAATCTAAGAACCTCTCTCAGCTTCTTAACACTCCTTCCACCCTTGGCTTCAACGCCATTCTTCACCATCTCTCTAATCTCTCCTTTTACTTTGCACACTCTCAGTGGCATAGCTAGTATATTTGACAACTGGAGCAGATCGTTTTTTAAAATACCCTTTATTTCTATGCCAAAGTTGTTTTTAGTAGCAATCATATAATAATCATCATGACTATTTTCTTCAATTGTTCTTCAGTGCTAAACAACTGAAAATTTAAAAGAATTTTAGTCTGGAAAAGATAGCTTAGACCTATTTTTCCCTGCTCTGCCTGTTAAATACAGCCATCAACTCTGGAAAGAACTTAAGAGATAGTCAAAGGAGCACTCTGAAAGGTGGGGAGAGGAAGGCAAGCTGGCTTGGGATCCTAGGACTGGAGGAACAACACAGCAGCAGGATGTCTTACATTCCTCCTTTCACCCAGTACAAGATGGCAACCCAGGCCTGGCATTTTCAGACCCCCAACCTAGTAACACAGGGCAGCTCATTCGTCCACCAGATCAAACAGTAGGCCCCCTGACAACACCAGGTGAGCCTGACAGTGCTGGCAAGGGGAATGGATGAGTGCCACTAAAAACAAGCAACTGAAGCAAGTGATCTCCTCCTTTGTCAAAGCTGAGACTCCCCTCCCTTGCTGAGAGACACCGAGTGGCAGGTTGACACTGGCAAGAGAGATTCTGCCACATGCAGCAAGCTGCCTGGCCCAGGAAACACTCTTCATCCCTGTGGGCCAGAGACTCCTTTCCTGCACCCTAGATGCATCAAGAGGCCTGACCAGAGCAACCCTTTGGCATCCTCAGGCAACACCACCGGGGACCAGTGGAGTCCCAGCAATACCAGAAAAGCCAAGCATACCAAAAAATACTGTAGAGGTTCTGAAAATCAGGCGGTCATTCACACCATACTCCCCCAGAGTAGGCCAGAACTGCATGCTAAACCTAAACAGGTGACTACCTGCTAAAATAAGAGATTTAAGTAGGACCTAGAGTATCACAACATGATAGTAAAAATATCCAGGATACAACTGAAAATCACTCATCATATCAAGAGCCAGGAAAATCACAACTTGAATGAAAAAAGACAGTCAACTGATGCTAACACAGAGATAAAGCAGATATAGGAATTATAAGGAGTTTAAAATAGCCATAACACAAAAACTTCAACAAGCAATAACAAATTCTGTTGAAATAAATGAAAAAATAGAAAATCTCAGAAAACAAATGCAAGTTATAAAAAAGAATGACATGGCAATCTCCTGAGAAATATAATACCAAAATTTTTCAACTTGCTCGATGGACTCAATAGTAAACATGTCAGAGACAGAATCAATGAACTTGAGGACAGATTAATAAAATTTACCCAATCTGAAAAAGACAGAAGACAGGTTGGAAAAAAAAATGAACACACTATCAAGGACCTGCAGAACAGTAAGAAAAGATCCAACATTCATATTATTGGAGTTCCAGAAGAAGAGGAGAAGTGTGGAACTAAAAAGATATTAGAAGAAATAAAGACTTAAAATACCCAAATTTGGCAAAAGAAAACACAGAAATACAAGAATTTGGGAAAACCTGAAGCAGGATAAATTCAAAGAAATTCACATTGACACACCATAGTTAAACCTTTGAAAACTAAAGGAAAAGATAAAATATTGAAAACAGCCAGAGAAATGACACATTACCTATTGGAGAACACCAGTTCGAATGACAGTAAGTTTCTCACCTGAAACTGTAGAAGACATAAGGAAGTGCTTTGATATTTTTCAAGTTCTGAAAGGAAAGAACTGCCAACCCAGAATATACTTTAGGTATGAAGGGGAATCGAGACATTTGCAGGTGAAGAAAAATTAAAAGAATTTGTCACTACCAGACTTATATTGATAGGGTAGACTGTGATACGTCACATATTTATGTTGTAATACCCAGAGCAACCACTAAGAAAGCTATACAAAGGGATACATTCAAAAAACACTATAAGTAATGTAGGGTGGATTCTTAAAAAAATGTTCAAGTAATCCACAGAAAAGCAAGAAAAGAGAAAAAGAGTGAATAATCAAAAATAATAATAAAATGACAGATTTAAGCTCTTACATATCAATAGCTATCTTAAATGTAAATTGGTCTGAATAAACTAATAAATTGGTTGAGCAAATTAAAAAATATGTCGTAACTATATGCAGTTTATAAAAAACTCACTTCAAATTTCGTGTTACATGTAGGTTGAAAGTAAAAGGATGGAAACAGGTCTACTATACAAACATTTAAAACAATTGGGAGAGGCTATATTAACATCAGATAAAGTAGACTACATATGAAAGGAAATAAGCAGAGACGGAGAGGGACATTGTATAATGATAAAAGGGTCAATATACTAATTTGCTATAATTTCTCTGGGTATGTGCAAAACAAGAGAGCCTCAAAATGAAAGAAACAAAACCTAATAGAGTTGAAAGTTGAAATAGACCAATTCACAATTTTAGATGGGGCTTCAATAGCTCCCTCTCAGCAGCTAAAGAATTATTAGACAGAAAATCAGAGAGGATATGGAAGATCTGAACAGCATAATCAACCAATAGAGTAATTGACACATATAAAATACTCTACCCAACAACAGCAGAATACACATTTTGTTTCAATCATCCATGGAACAGTCACCAAGATAGATAATATCTTGAGCCATAAAACAAAATTCAACTAATTTGAAAGCATTGAGATCATACATAGCATGTCTTCTGACCATAAAGGAATCAAACTAGTAATCAATAACAGAAAAAAAGAAAAAAAAAGGAAAATTTCTAAATACCTGGAAATTAAGCACTCCTAAGTAATCCAAGTGTCAAAGAGGATGTTTCCAAGGAAATAAAAAACATCCACAGAAACAAATGAAAATGAAAACACGAAAGGAAGAAAGTATGTTGAAGGCAGCTAAAGTAGTGCTAAGAAGGAAATTTATAGTGAAAAAGAGAAAAGATCAAAAGTTCTTGTCTCAAGAAACTACAAAAAGAAGTGTAAAGTAAGCTCAAAGCAAGCAAAGGAAAGGAAATAATAAAAATTAGAAATTAATAAAATTGGAAATAGAGGAACCTTAAATGCATATTACTAAGTGAAAGAAACCCATTCTGAAAAGACTACATACTGGATGACTCCAGTATGTATATGACATTCTGGAAAAGGCAAAACTATGGAGACAGTAAAAAGTGTCAAGGGTTGTCAAGGGTTGGGGGGCAGATGAGGGATGAATAGCTGGAGCAGTGAGGGTTCCCTGTATGATATTATAATGATGGAAACATGTCATTATATCATCATATATTTGTCCAAACTCTAACCTCATCCCACCCTTGCTCATGCACACACACAACTTTGGCCACACTGGCCACATTCATCAGATTCAAGCAAGTGCCTGACTTGGGGTCTTTACACTTGCGGTTCCCTCTGCCACTTTCCTACATTGTCACTTCACTCAGGTGCCATATCTTTAGAGGCCTTTCCTGACCACTCTATCTAAAACAGCACCGGCTACTCCCTATTCCCTTAGCCTGTTTTATCTTTCTGCATGACAGTTATCACTACTTGATATTTTGTTACATATTTATTCGTTTATCTGTTTGAGATCTATTTCCTCTAGTTTCAGCTTCTTGGGGGCAAGACTTGTTTAGTTCACCACTGTATCTCTAGTGCCCAGAAACCATTCCATAGGCTTTCGGTGATTATGATGTGTCATGTAGATTCTTCAGCTGTAACAAATGTACCACTCTTGTAAGTGGTATTGATAATGGGGGAGGTTATGTATATGTTATGTGTAGGGGCCAAGGGTATATGGGAAGTCTCTGCACCTTCCTCTCCATTTTGCTGTGAACGTAAAACTGCTCTTAAAAAGTCTTAAAAAAAATAAATCAATGCAATCTATCATATCAACAGACTAAAGCAGAAAAATCAATCAATATTAATTGATGCCAAAAATATATTTGACAAAACTCAATACTCATTCATGATGAAAACTCTAAGCTTTGTTCTTTCTCAAGATTGCTTTGGCTAATCAGGGTCTTTTATGGTCCCATATGAATTGAGGATTGGTTTTCTATTTCTACAAAAAAGGCCATTGGAATTTTGGTAGGGATTGCACTGAATTTGCAGATCACTTTAGGCAGTATGGACATTTTAACAATATTAATTCTTCCAATCCAAGAACATGAAATATCTTTTCATTTATTTGTGTCTTCAATTTCTTTTCATAACTGTCTTACAGTCTTCAGCATACTGATCTTTCATATCCTTGGTTAAATTTATTCCTAAGTATTTTATTCTTTTTGATGCTGTTATAGCTGGGATTGTTTTCTTCATGGTTTTTTCAGATGGTTTGTTTTAGTGTACAGAAACACAATGGATTTTTGCATACTGATTATGTACCTGGCAACTTTACTGAACTTGTTTCTTAGTTCTAACAGTTTTTTGGAGCGATCTTTAGGGTTTTCTATATATAAGATTAGGTCACCTGCAAGCAGAGACAATTTGATTTCTTCCTTTTGGATTTGAATGTTTTTTCTTTATTTATTTTTATTTTATTTCTTTTTCTTGCCTGTTTGCTCAGCTAGGATCTCCAGTACTATGCTGAATAGGAGCAGTGAGAGTGGGCATCCTAATGTTCTTAATCTTAGAGGAAAATCTTTTAGCTTTTTATTGTTGTGTATGATATTAGCTGTGGACTTATCATATAGGGCCTTTATTATGTTGAGGTATCTTCCTTTTGTACTTAATTTGTTGAGAGACTTAATCATGGAAGAATGTTGAATTTATCAAATGCTTTTTCTACATCTATTGGGATGATCATATGGTTTTTATCCTTCATTCTGTTAATGTGGTGTACACATTTATTGATTTGTGTATGTTGAACCATCCTTGTATCCCAGGGATAAATGGAACCAAAAAATATCCCAAATAGCCATAACAATCTTTAGCAAGAAGAACAAAACTGGAGGCATCGCACTTCCTGATTTTTAAATTATATTTCAAAGTGACTGTACTGAAAACAGTATAGTATTGGCATAAAAATAAACACAGACCAGTGGACCATAATAAGAGCCCAGAAATAAATCCATGCATATACAGTCAACTTATCTTTGACAGAGTGCCAAGAATACACAATGGTGAAAGGATATGTCTTCAATAAATGGTGCTGGGAAAACTGGATATCCACATACAAAAGAATGAAATTGGACCCTTATCTTACACTATACACAAAATCAACTCAAAATGGATTACAGACTTGAATGTAAGATCTGAAACTATAAAACTCCTAGAAGAAAACACAGGGAAAATATCCTTAACAGTGGTCTTGGCAATTTTTTTGGATATGACATCAAAAGCATAAGCAACAAATACAAAAACAAGCAAGTGGGACTACATCAAACTGAAAAGCTTCTAGATGGCAAAAAAATCAAGAAAATGAAAAGGCAATCTATGCAATGGGAGAAAATATTTGCAAACCATGTATCTGAGGTACATAAGACGTTAATACCCAAAGTATATGAGGAACTCATACAACTCAATAGCAAAACAAAACAAAACCCCACAAATAACCCAATTAAAAAATGGGCAAAGGACCTAAATAGGCATTTTTCTAAAGAAGACATGTAAGTGGCCTTCGGGTACATGAAAAAGTGCTCAACATCACTAATCATCAGGGAAATGCAAATCAAACCCACAATGAGATATCACCTCTTACCTGTTAAGACAGCTACTATAAAAAAAGACAGAACAAGTGTTGGTGAGGATGGGAGAAAAAGGAACCCTCCTGCCCTGTTGGTGAGAATGTAAACTGGTGCAGTCTCTATGGAAAACAGTATGGAGGTTCCTCAAAAAATTAAGAATAGAGCTATCATGTGACCCAACAACCTCACCTCTGGGATTTTTTTTTGTTGCTATTGTAACATATATTTATTTTGTATTGAATAAAGAACACATACATACAAATAAGATGCAAACATTGTGATTTAATACATAAGTGAGTGAAAACAATAAACTGACAATTCCCTTAGGTACACTACAAGGAGAAAGCACACAAATAAAAATGTCCCACCGCCCTCGCAATCAGTGAAATAGAATTTAAAACAAAATGAGACACATGTTCTGGCCTAGGCTAATGAGTACCATAACACAAATACTCTCAGAGCTCATATTTGGAGTTATAAGTGGGATATCCTTTTTAAAATCAATTTGACAAAATATAAATGTTTCTGTGTCTGCCCCAGAAATGTTACAGCTGTGTATGTATTCTGAGACATACTTATTAATGGGAAACACTGATATACACAAAGATACTAATTGTAGTGTTCTTTACTACAGCAAATTTGGAAATAGCCTACACTTCCAACAGTAGGGGGAAAACTAAGTATATGGTGATGAATCTACTTAAATTGTTCATTGAACCACTGAAAATGTTTATTGTGATTATGTAATATTGTTAGAATGCTATGGTAAATGCTTATTACTTGAAGATATTAAGAGATAAAAGCAGGACTAGAAGCATATGTAATATTATTTCAGTTGGGTAAATGCTATGGAGAGAACTTGAAGGGAACATACAGGTCATTGAGAGTGGTTATGATCAAATGTTTATTCTGAAGACAGAATAGCCTTTTATGCTTATGCTTAATTTTTAATGAATGTTAAAATGAAAAATCATTTTAAAGGAATAAATTATATGTATTCTACAGTATTTCTACATTAATTGTGAATATTTTATAAAGCAATAATGTTGTACTTTTCAAAAGCTCACTTCTATTTGTGAGTAAACTGTTCATTCTTCAAAAAAACCAATCACTATAAATCTCTTATGTGGACCCATCTATCTAATACAAGGAGTGAAAGAAAGAATCCAGGATGGTGGTGGTCTGCAACTTATGCAAGCACTCTTTTTAAGGATTGGGGTCGTCCGTGTAAGGCAAGGTGTCAGTGAATGAGAAACCAGCTATGTCCCATGCACACAGCAATGTGGACATCAGAGATTGATGGACTAGGTGGTGGAGCTACATTCCCAGTGGAAAGCATGAAAGCTACGCAGACAAACAGACCCAGAAGCCTAATCCTCGGGCTGGGGCCAATATAGTAGAGAGTCACAGGGAGGACGGCTGGGGAACACTATGCCTCCGGGGCTGAGCGATGCCTCGGGAGCAGGAGGATCTCAGATGGGAGAAGCCAGCTTCATCTCACACCCACCACACTGGAGGTCTGGTGCAGAAATTGGGCACGGATAATCCCAGGGGTGAAGAGCATCAGAGGATTCAGTCCGGGGGCCGCGGTAAGCAGGGACTGGTGGTGAGCAATCTCGTGAGAGCAACCCCGTGCGTTGAGCTGGCACAGAGAGGCCACAAACACAAAGGGGAGCAATGAACACTGCTACCCCCCTGGCAAGACGGGTGTTACTCCTGCCCTCTTTTCTTCCTTCCGGAAACTCGTTCTGTTCCTAATATTGTATAATTTGAGAAATTCTCTCAGCTGAAGAAAAACGAAATGATTAAAGAACATTCTATAATATATATTGATGTATGTTCAGGAATGAGTGACCTCGCAACTCCGTTCACCCCCTGAACTGCCAGCCCCAGCGCCCTGTCGGTTACACTGCGGACCCCTCCATGCATGAGTGGGGACAAAGCTGCCGGGCCATCCACACACTAAAGGGCGCAGAGGCGGGGAGGGCACTTGGGACCGGGACCGTGGGCAAGATGGTGGGCCACATTCTGGTTTGTTTATAACCTGGGTGCTCGTTAGTGAGATGGGTTTGCCGTGGGGGAGGCAACACCTAGCCCACGGGTGTGGTGGCTGAGAAAGTCATCAGTTGCTCTTCTTCAGAGAGACGACCGCAGAGACTGAAGCTTGTCCTCACCTCCGTGCCAACCACAGATATCGGGGGGCCACTGCTTGTCGCCTCCTTTCACAGTAACACTCCTGCCCTGAGTATCTCAGCAGCTATTTTTATGATAGTTTCGGACACTATTCTCATTGTCGATGCTCTTACTCCAGGGCAACTTTGACAAACTTTCCTTTCTTCTGGGAGATCAACCTGGCTCATCTGTGATGACTTTTTAGGGGAGGGAAAGCTAAGTTTGACCCCTGGAAAAGGAGAGGGCGTGACGTGTGTCCAGAGTGTGTGAGTGTTTCTCTGTGAGCACCACTTTCCCCATCAGTTGGCTCTGAGCTACCCTGTCCTTGTTCCTGTACGTGTCAGGACTTCAACCACGCACAAGCCCTACTTTGTTACCCCGTCCAGCTAAAGAATCCAAAACCCAGTCTGAGTCTCTCTTGCACTCAGCCTAAACCCACTGCCTTGTTATTTCATGGCACTGCCTCCACATCTCTCTCCCGGACATCACTTTTGTTTCTGGCGACGGCACTTTCTTGGTGACGAATACACACTCCACTCTGTCTCAGGCGACCTGGCTTCTCACTTGGCTTGTATGGGGCTTTCCATCGGTTTGGGCAAGCGCCGCTCACCTCAGGCAATGGTCACGTGCTCCAACCCCACACCTTCCCTGTCCACAGCCTCCCTCCCACACGGAAAGGGGAAGAGCGGTGGAAGGCTGGAAGACCTGTACGATAAGGGGCGTTGAAGTGCCTTAGGGGTAAGAGACCAAAGCAGAAGCGTGAGGGATACTCGTGAATTTAACCCTCATTATGGAGGGCCCCCCACACAAAGACATCTGAGGCAGGTTCTGTGGGGGAAGGAAGCCTCAGGGTTCCCCTTGATGTGACAGTCAAGTCCAAAAGACGAGATGTAAGGCAGAAAAGGTTATTTCTGGTGCAAGGGATCTAAGTCCATCCAGAGAGAGAACAGAGTAGGGTTACGCCACTGGTTGAGAGCAGTGAGAGGAACACCCCCCTCACACACCCCGAGCCTGGGCGCGGGAGTCCTAGCCCTTTGTCAGGGGCGAGCCTGCGACGGGCCCAGCTGGCCTTCCAAATTCAGCTGAACCACGTGCTTCACCCGCATTTTAGTTTGTGTGATTCCCTTCACTTGTCTTTAAAGTCATGTTAAAATATCAATTACTGACCTACTTCCTCCCTTAACTTGTTTTTGTTAGATCTCTTTTTGAGTCCATCTAGATCTTTTGTTAGATGTTTTGTTAGATCTCCTGGGCCCTTTCCCCATCTGGGACTAAAACAAAACAAAACAAAACAATCCTGGTACATACCATGTACATGTTAGGATGCTATCAGCTGCAGGCAATAGAGACCTGACTCAAAGCAGCTGAACCTATATAGCCACGTTAAGAACTTATGTAAGGCAAAGTGCTCGCTCAGGGCACTCCGGTGGAGTCTGGAGGGTCCAGCAGCTCAAGGACAGTCCGAGTTCTAGTTCCTTATCTGTTTTTGTTGTGCTGCTCATGACCTCCCTCCTAGGCCTGGCTCTTAGCATCATACTGGCCATCCCTCCTGGTTTGCTGGGAAAACCCAGAGTGTGCCTTTTGCCCTGACATTGTTCGTCACGATGGCCTCTTTCACTCCCAGTAGCATCCAGGTTTAGATGACCAGTTTTCTTTGGTCACCTGCATCATGTGTTTGCTGCTCGTTGCACATGCGGTTACATTATCTACACGTCCATTGGGAGGGGATAGGTGGGTTTCCTGTGAGAGTAGATCTTCCCCATAAAGCCCCTGGCAAATCTCTCCTCTCATCTATTTAGTCCACATTGTGGCAGGAGGGATGCCATTTGCCTCATGTCAAACAGAACCCACCCTGAAGCTAGGGTCACATTCTAAGGCATGTGGTTTCATGGGAAGGGAGGGATACTTGAACATTATGTTCTGTGAAGAAAGAGGAAGGGGGAATGCAGAATGGAGCAGCCACAGCAAAGCCCTTTGTAATGAGCCTGTTTTTTACACTTGACAATCTCTCACACTCCTCTAAATTCAAATGCTCTCCTGATTGTGAGACTAGACAGCGAGAGTGCAGAGCAGGAATGGGACTTTCTCACATCCTGTGTTCTAGCATGTCACTTACTACTGTAAAGTACTAGCTGTCTGGGATATGCTTGTTGGTTGTCTAACTGGCAATCTTTGATTCAGTCTTTGCTAAAATTACCAAAGATTTCATATGAACTGTATTATGCCCTTTGGATAAAATCATTTTGACTGTGCTCCACAGACATCCAGCCACCAGTCTCTTCTCTTTCTAGCCGAGAAGGACCCTCTACCTATGCTGGGTGGCAGGCCCGAATTGCCAGAAAATTAGCACCACCTGGGCAGCCCTCAACCAGCTTCCACACCTCTTTGAAAAGGACAGTTCTGAAGTGGGTGTTTTGGATCAAGAGTTTGCTCACAGGGTTAAACTCCACAGCGGTAAATGGCCTTCATAATAATCCTGCCTCGGTTGCCATCTTTGTGTCTTCCTGCCCACCCCCCAACCAGTGCTTCCTTCACCTTCCAAATCAACTTTCTGCACCTGAATCCTTGTCTTAGGATCTGCTTCCGGGGCAACCAGCATTCATCACCTCCAGCCCCAAGTCTGCTTCTCTTCCTAGAACCTCTGTCTCAGTGACCACAGCCGCACCCACCCTGTCACCCAATTCCGAAAGCCAGGTGTCAGTCACCCTAACTCCCTGTGTCCTCCAACATAAGTCCTGTTGATTCTACATCCTGAGTACTACTTGACTCAAGTTCCTTCACCTCCACCGGCACTGCCTGGCTTCAAACCCTGATCACGGCCACAGTCCCTCACTCGGTCTCCCTGCTGCCCGTCTCACCCACCTCCAACCAGCCCTTGACATCCACTCCTAGAGCGATGCTTCCTGAACCCAAATCTTTCCTGGTCACCCCTTTGCCTCAAGTCCTTCAAGGGCTCCCCATTGACTACAAGAAAAAGCTCCTTTACAGGACAGACCAGGGACCTCCACTGACCCTTAGCTTCCTCCACCCTACCCCCTGCCTCTGCTGTTCCTCACAGGCCACTGCTCATGCCTCATGAAATATCTGCCACCTGCAGAATTCAGTGTGCATCCCAGCTTTGGTGCTTGCTGTTCCCTTTACTTGTAATATCTTTCTCCTCCTTTGAAGAACTCCTCTTCCTCTCCCAATGCTCAGCTTTCATCTCCATTTCTGTGCAATCTTCTCCGGCTGCCCTGCCCCCTGCCCTTCCCTACCCCTTCCCAGTAGACGGTTAGGCCCACTCCCTTGGTGTCCACCTAGCCCACTGGAGAGCTCCTCATGTACCGCAAAGAGTCAAATTGTGTGAACAGGTTCCTACTGGCCTGGGAGCTCCTTGGGGTCAGCCACCATATGTTAACCATCTCTCCCACCACAGTGCTCAGCTCAGGAACTGGCATACAAGCAGGTATTTATTAGATATTGGTTGGATCAATGAATGAGTCACCCATCTAGAAAGTATGTGAAAACAAGATTGCAAGGAGATGCTGTATTAGAGAAGCAGGAGGTAGGTGAAAGAATTAGATCTGAAATGGAAACTTTCTGGAGTCCTTATTTAAAATCACCAAAGATTAGAATGACAGATATCAAAAATCACCCTGAGCAGCCCTAGAAGATGTTTTCGTCCTTTCCTGCTGTTTTGTCATGTCCTTTCTTCCCTCCATTTTCTTAGGCATCCCTTTAACTGTATGAGCAGAATTCTTCCATATTAATATCCTATTTCTGTCCCCAAACATCTCCTCCCCCCACCCAATCCAGCCCTGCTCGTTATGGACACCTCTTTTTTCCTTCCCTCTGCAAGGGCAGTCACAATGAAAATACAGAGGGAGGACACTGTACATTTCTTTGGGGATGAGGGCCATGATGCCCGTTCATTATGCATTAGTCTGAATCAATATAGTCTTTCCTGAAAACATAAGCACCTCAAAGAGCAGCAAATATGAATCACAACTGCTAGCGAGGAGCAAACATTAACCCAGGATTGTGATGAGGCCAACGAAAGAAATAGGCTAGTAATTGCCTTCCAGGATATCAATCCCTACCTTACACACACACACCCTCAACACACACTAAACCTTTATGGATCTTTCATCCATGAACTTGCCCAATTATAATTGCCCAGCTGTGTCTTTAGTTGTAGTCAGGCTAGGTCGCGGCAACCAAGACCTCACATACTTGATCGAAGGATTCAGAACAGTTATGAGATCTATAGCAGAAGTCTTTGGTTACTTAAACAGTGGAAGACACACTCACAGACAAACAGTATTCAATATCAAGTTGCACTATCAATATAATTCAGTATCAAGGAATAGGACCACCCAGGCTGACTTCTCCTTTAGGGGCAGTAGGCACAGTGGCTGGGGCTCACAGTGCTTTGAGGGGCCCATGGAAATATTTTAATTTCTTTTAAAATCAGGAGAAAATTATCTTTTAGGTCGAGGAAAATGTATTAATATATAACAATATATTTTTCTTTACACCAATGCAATTGTGAAATGTAACTTTTACCATTTTTTAATGAAGGAGGGCATCCACAAAGGCAACAGCGCCCACAAATGTCATAATGTGGCCTTGGTTTCTACCATATTGTGCTTGCAGCACAAGGTTAGAACCTCCCCGACACCAGTTCAGGTTCCCATACCAATTATAAACTTGCCAGGCCTCTCTCTATGTATTTCACACTCTGTGTGGCCACCCCCAAATTCTACAAGAAGGAAGTCAAGGTTACTACTCACAGTGTCCGACTCGAGGTTTGAACACAATGCAAAGGACAGCTAGATTCAGACTGCTCTCTGCTCTGATTAATTTCTGCTCTGCACAGTCTCTCTCAAATATCTTCATCCTATTTTGATTACCAGGAAAAAAATATTTTACTGTAGGGATTAATTAGGCCAAGGCAGTTGCTTCCTTTGCTCTCTTAAAACATTTATAGGATTTAGCTTTTTAATTTTATTTTTAAATGATCAATAGTACTACAGACACCTATTACTGATTTACTGGTTAACAACCATATAGTCATCATCTTTGTTGTAAGTCCTGTACTTAAGAAATGTTAGTCAATTAATAAATTAATCACCTCCCAGGCAAGTTTGTGGAAAGTGATTACGTCCGTGGACTAATTTTGTCTTTAATTATCTCACACCTTATGCGAAGGATGCTCGACCTGTATCACAATTGGCATTCTGGGAGGTGAGCGCTGGACCCTTCCCACCTCTCCTGCCTCCATCAGCCAGCCATTTCCATCCTCCTGGGCTCTGTTCTCGCCCCTCTTCATCGTGGGGTCTGGAATAGTCCCCAGCCCGCCGGGAGGCAGCAGGGTCCCCCCTCCGCCGGCCCTCCCGTCGCGTCCTGGGCGCCCCTTCCTCCCGCCACCCCGCGCCGCCTACAGCCACGCCCTCCCCGTGGGCGAGATCACCTGTCCCTCCTCCGCCGCCGCCTCCTCGGGTACCCTTTCGCCCCCCTCCTGCTCCCCCTCCTCCGCCACCTCCCCCAAACCCTCCCCTTCCCCGCCTCCTCCCACCCCTTGGTGTATATAGTAAAGGCCAGGCGCCGCACGCAGATACACACTCGCCCGGACACAGGCGCACACAAGCTCACGCACAACCGGCAGCGGCGGCGGCGACAGCAGCTCGGTGACAGCGGCGACGGCGGCTCCCACCGCTGCGCACCCCCTTCAGGCGGCCGGCGGCGAGGCCAGACCGGAGAGTTCCCGCACCCGCGACCACCCCGCGGCTTCCTGGAGGCGGCGGCCGCGATCGCTAGGTAGACGCCGCGGCGCCCCCGTGCGGGCCGGGGTCCCCCCCGCCTTCCCCGCGAGGACCTGCCACCGGGACGCAGGGGGCGCGCCGGACTGGGAGCGCCTGGCGGGGCCCGGCGACTAGGGAGGGGCCTGCTCCCGGGGGCAGGACGGCGCTCGGAGGCCGGGGCCAGCGGGGGAGGGCCGGGCGGGGCGGGGACGCGGGCCGAGGCCGCCACCCGTGCGGCGTCCCAGGGGCCCCGCTCCTGCTCCCGGCGCCGTGCTCTGGCCGGCGGGTCCGGGGCGGCAGGGGAGGCGGCGCCGGCCGGCGGGGCGGGGGCCCCGAAGTGGGCTTCTGGCCTCCCCGGGCGCTGGCACCGGGCGCAGGGGGCGGCGCGAGGCGGACTCCGCGCCCGGACACCGCACCGGGCCGCCTCCGGCTCCGCCGCCCTGCCCCGGCCCTGAAAACCCGGCGCCTTCCAGGCCCTTCGAAAGATGGATTCTGTTGACGTATCTGGCGGCCCTGGCGAGCCGGGTGGAAAGTTGGGTTCTGCCAGATCTCGCTGGGCTCGTCTTTGTGACGCTCGGCCAGCCCCGCATCCCCGCGGAGCCGGGTGAGTAAGCGTCGGCGCCCCGGGAGCCCTCGTGCCCCCAATGCCCAGACCCGGGTGGCTGCACCAGCTCGGGCTTTCTGCCATGTGAGGCACCGAGCCGCGTCCTCGCTGCATTTTTGCGTGCGTTTCGGCGGTGCCTTTCGCTGCGGAGGGAGTTACTGCTTCTCTCCGCGTTGGCTTTTTCGGGTTTGGGTTGTGCTCTGTGTGTTTGCTTGTTTGCCGTTTAAAGCCCGACTATTGTTCCGGATAAGCTCCGCCTGGGTGGGGAAATGGCATCCCACCACAGTTGCTGGCGAAGGGTAGAAATGTTGCCAAACAGCTGCTGCTTTGTGTTCCCCTATCAGAAGTCCCTGGAGTAGGTTTGGGGCACGACGGATGGATGGCGAGAGGGATGGGGCACGGAAGGAGAAGGCGGCTTTAGAGCAGCGAATTGTCACCCACCCCACGGCACGCAGTCAGCCTCCCTTTCTGCCTGCCAAACTTTTATGAATATTCCTTTTGTGACGCGGGGGGAGTGTAATGAATTCAGCCCAGTTTTCCGGGGAAAAGCAACCCGGCTTTAACAATGGTTTGAGAACTTAATCAATGGGAAAGGCAGGGGGAGGAGGAGGCGGCGCTGACACCATCTCGGGGATGTGGCTGCTTCTTGACGAGTCAGGTAGGGGAGAGGTGGGCAGGGCAGGGCGCCGCGCCTGGGTGGTCGCGTACCGGGAACTGTCGGTAGCTCTTACCTGTGCCCGCGGGAACCACCCTCCGTCTTGCCCCCAACTCGCGCCCTGCCCACAACTCCGCGATGGGGCTGGAGGGGCGGCTTGCGGCAGTACGCTGGCCGGCCCCCCTCGTCTGGCGATTTTAAGGATGTGTAAATATTTTGCTGAGGATAAGTGACATCAACAGAATGATATTCCGCAGAGCCCGGGTGTGCAGCGATGATAGATAGGGCCAAACAAAGTTTTGATAACCGCGGATTTTCAGGGCTCGCTGTTTCATTTTGGTCTTTGTTTTTGTTGGTTTTGCATTATCTCTCATCCTCTGGTGTGATCCCTTTATTTAGCTGATTCTTGGAAGGTTCTCTTCAGAACAGAGAGGAAAGCCGCCAGCAGGGAGAAAACAATTCTTAGCCCTCGTGCATGAGGCAAGGTTTTCCTGTTCTTTTCCCACCGTTTTCTAGTTGTCTCTCCTCCTCGTTTTCACTCATCCAAATCATTTGTTGATTGACCAAGAGACTTCTGATAACTTTGACAATGTGTTGTGACACGTCTTTGTTACAGTAGAGGGGTGGCACTCTGGGAGGAGGACAGTGGGAAGGCTAGTAGGTGGGAGCGGCTCACCAGAGCAACATTATACACACTGCCCCCCCACCCCACCCCCTGTTTTTTCCCTGGTCCCCCGTACCCCGGTTTTGTCCTTGCCTTTTCTTCTCAAAGGGGAACGTGAGGAGCTGTGTCACTTTGCAAAGCCAGGGATTGAGCTGGAAGGCACAGAATCGTAAGCTCAATGGTGTTCCAATTTCTCCGCCCTTAGAGGTCCAGAGAGACCACCCACCCCGAAAACCACACCCACCCTGCTTGCACCCATCCCCCCACAAAATATCCTGCAAATGGGCACTTGCATCTCATACTGACATGCCTACTAGAGGCATCTACAAGGTGGCCTGGGCACTGTGAGACAAGTCAGACTGGGACTTGGGGTGTTGGCTGTTGAGGCACCAGTCCTTGGGACCATTCAGCCATGGGAGTGGGGTGTCCTTCATCATGCAAAGGAGCCCAGCCCCACAGTGGTGAGGTTTGGCCCAGGAAAACCTGCCCACCTCGGGAATAAATGAGAGAACAGCTTTCCAGGTGATGCCAGGTGCCAGTGTGAGAACTTGGTTGGTGGGCAGTTGGGTAGGAACCGTAAAACAAAATCTTGTAGCCAGGAAGCAGAGCCTCCGAGACAGGTCCTCTGAAAGGCCAGAAAGAAAAGGGAAAGGTTGGGAGGTGTGTGTGCTGGGACTGCTATAGCACCAGGAGACAGCTCCAAGCTCTGGCTCCAGTGCCACGACAGCTAGGCAGGACCTGCTTCCCCAGGGCCCTGTGCCCAGAGCCAAGGTGTTCTGTATGTGGAGCTCTTCACGGGCAGTGTGCCCTGAAGCTACAGTAAGAAAATAGCAAGTGTCTGCTCTCTGGCTCCTTTCCTACTTACATTTGGGGGAGGATGGTCATAAAGGGAAATAAGCTGGCAAAGAAATTAACGTTTGTTGTTGCCTTCTGTCTGCCAAACACTTCATGTGTGGGAAATCATGTTGTGATGGAGGCATTATTTTACAGATAAGGAATCAGAGGTTCAGAGAAATTTCAGTCGTGTGTCTGATTGCAGACTTTAGTGGTTATGATTTAAAAGGGCAATATGTCCCTCTCCCCTCCCTCAAGTTCCTTATTTATTTCTCCCAAAGACCAGAGTCCTCAGCCCCTACCCATTCACAAAATATGGTATGTACATTGGGGGGGCAGGGCTACCAGTGAGGTAGCCAGTCACCTTATCTGTCATAGTACATGCTTATCTGTCAAGTAGAGAAACCCCAGATAGTCTCTATTTCAGATGAAAAGACTACCTTTTCATCTTGGAATCCCCAACCTCCAAGTGTTGCTTAATAAATGAGAATTCAGTGACTGAAATGATGGAGCTGATGCAGTGAATGGTGGTGAGTGTGAGTTATTGTCAAGGGACACCCAGCCGAGAGAATTCTGGAGATGTGTATGTTTGGTTGGAGACTCAGTTGTCCCCAACTGGTGTCATGCTCCAGTTCTAGCCCTGGGTAATTACAAGCTGACAAGTCCATGTGAGATGGGCAGTAACCTTCCCATCTTGTAGGTGAGGCAACTGAGACTAAGACAGGTTAAGTAATTAGCCTGAGGTTGTTCACGCGGGGACCAAAGGTTGGGTAAGGTATTTCTGACTCTAAACCATCTCAAATAATAAGCTCCAGGTAAAAACGAGGTGGGGTCTTGCTGTGCAAATGTATGGTCCAAGCAAGTCCCTTAGCCCCTTTCCAACCAGATGGTAGCCTTCAACACCCTCAAACTTGAGCCAATGGGAGAGTCAGGATTTGAATCCAATCAGAATATGAGGGGGACCTCAGAGAATGAGGCTCTTGAGGAGAGGGAAGGATGGCTAATTGCACTCTCCCCTGCACAAAAGCTTGTGTGGGATTCTGAATTAAGCTTGATTTGAGGATCAGGGTGACATCCTTGCTGCAGAGTTGGCAGCTCTTGTCTTTGAAGAATGCCTCTGATTACCACTTCTTCCTTCCACCTGATCATCTGCCCAGATGCCCATCATCTCATTCTTTCCAGACCCAAGGCGTCTCCTTTATGGCTCACAAATTTTGATGAGCCTCTAGAGCCTACCCCTCTCCTGTGTTCTGATGGCAGTTGGCGAGGAGGTGGTTTTGATGGTCATGTTAGTACTTCTGGATTTTGCACATGACCTGCCTTCTCTCTCCAGCTAGGAACACACACACGAACACGCATGCGTGCACAGACACAGGCACACATAATTTGATCATGTTTCTGTATCTGCTTCACCAAATTAGATTGCAACCCAGAATTGTTATTGAAAGAACGTATGTGACTTTGGTGCTCTTCTGTCCCAGCCCCTGCCTTAAACAGATCAGAAGAGCTAAGATGGAGGTGGCTCAGCCAGCAGGTGCCATAAATAATGATTTCACTTGCCTTCCCACAGTTGTGGGGCAGCCCCCCAGAAATATAGGCACAGGTCCTTCATAAAAGCCCATTTTGATCACCACCTAGAGGTAGGGCTGGGCTCCGAGCACATCTCAATCCCTGCAATTCCCACTACAGCTGTAATTCTTAGTTCCAGTAAAACTCTCTAGCCCGTGCTGCTCTCACCTGTCACTCTTCCCACAGTTTTTTTTTTTTTTTTTGGTCTTTCAGCGCAGCACTGTCTCATAGAACTGTCTACGATGGTGGCAGTGTTCTATGTCTGCACCATCCCATACAGTAGCCACTAGTTACGTGTGGCTGTTAAGCAGTTGAATGGTGGCTTGTCCAAAGTAGGACATGTTATAAGGATAACATTCCTGGGAGTTTGAAAAACTAGTACAAAATAGAATGCAGAATAGCTCATAAATAGTTTTTATATTGATTTCATGGTAAAAGGATAATTATTTTGAATGTATTGGTTAAATAAGCTACAGTATTAAAATGAATGTCACCTGTTTCTTTTCATGTTTTGAATGTGCCGACTAGAAACTTTAAAATCATGTAGGTATTTGTGTCCAACAGCACTGCCCTAGAGTAAGCTAACCACAGGCTGCACCTTCAGCCTCGGAGTACCCCCAGATGTTCAGGGGCATGGATGCCTTCTTTCTCCATGACAGATGGGAGGACTGGGACTGACTCAATAGCCACACAGACTGGCATCAGGCAATGTTGGTTTTCCATGGCTAAGGTGCCATTTTGGGGGGTCCCTGTCAACCTACCCATGAGCATGTTTGCTCAGCCAAGTTCTGCGAGGAATGTAGGCTCCTGAAACTGCATGGAGGCAAGGGCGAGGCCAGGTGGGAGTGGACAGGGCTGGCTTGAACAGGATGACCCCATTCCTTTCCTGTCCATTTCTCCACCCCAGCCCACCCCACCCCACTCCAAGCCAGTGTCCTTGTCCATTTGAGAGCTATCTCCTGCCCGAGCAATGGCTTCCCTTTGCACCTGCTCTAATAATATCCTTCCTAGGGATTTGTGATTGGAGGATGGTGTCCCAAGTAGACACCTTAAGGCTCAGAGTGGGTTATTTGGGGCTGGGGCCAATCTTAAAGAAAAAGGGAAAAAGAGGGATGCACATAGTCATTTCCTGACAGCTTAATGAATACAAGAGTAAGGAAATAATTACAGTTTCTGTGAAAAAGACAGAATAAATGCAAGGAAGCCCAATTTCCCACACCATGGTGCTACAGACAAGGAGACCTACCAAGGGTAGAGTTCAGGGCAGTGGGCAGAGGATGCCAGCTGGCACTGTGGTCTTCCAAGGCTCTTTCCTGGGTGCTAGGCATGGCCCAAATAGATAGAAAGGGCTGCAATTATGACTTGGGGGCTGCAGTGATTTATGGCGCAGGCGTCTGTGGCTCTGGCTCCTGAGGGGGCTGCCCCCACAGGGACCCTTGGCTGACCTCCTTGAGCTCCTCGGAAGGAGCTGGTTCTGTTTCCCATGGCAGAAGCAGACTGTTTACTAGAGCACAGGAAGAATCCGACATTCTGGCGAAAAATAATTCATTAACAGCCAGGGTATTACCAGTTCCCTGGAAAAGCTCCTCCAGCTGCACTGTAGCAACTGTTCTTTTTCAGCAACAGAACCAGACCTCGCTGGCAGCCAAGACTGGGTGTGTTGGGGCATTTTGTCATTGTTGTTATTTTTGCCTTTCTGTGTATGGCCACTTTTGCCTTATAATTTAGAGAAAGAAACGGTGGTCTGGAAGGGTCGAAATGGTATAGCTGTCAGCCATTCTTTCCTTCCTGGTTTAAGCCTGGAAGTTCTAGGCCAACTCTAGGAACATGCATTTTTCCTGACCAAAGCTCATCCCCATGCTGGGGGCACTGCAGAGCCACACAGAATGTTCTAGAAATAAAGGAATTTTAGAGAATATCCACACCTGCTCTTAAGACCTCCACCACACACACACACACCAGGCTGAAAGTGCTATCTTGGTTGTGTGTAATTTTTTGCTTACTATTAATTGGCACAGTGAGGCCAAAGTATGTGTTTCATCATCCTGGTTTTGAGGACATTTGGAAAGCCAGGCAGGCATAACCAAGAGAATGGGCTGCATGTTTTGCTCACCAAAGAATGATTGAATCTACAGTAAATAAAATGGAATGATTCAGGAAGCTTTTTATGCTCTGGAAAAATCTGTTTTAAAGAAAGGTTTTTGTCCACTTGTTTGTTTTTTAATACCTCATGTGCAGAAATGTGTACCCAGCTAGCAAGAAATGGGAAAGAATGGCACTTCCTTGTTTTAGTTTTTTTTTTAACTCTAATTGTAGGTTAAGTAAGATATGATATTATTGATTTTGGTTTTGTATGGACCATAACTAGATAATCGTTATATTTTATGGGGTATTAATTTCCATCTATTTTGACTGATGAAATATGCATTTAGAATGCACCCTACCTTCCCCCACCACCATTGCAGTATTTCTTTAATGTTCCTAGATTCAGATTGAAAACCTCTTTCATTTATTTGGAAAGGAGTAAAAAAATGGGGTCTTCTCCCTTTGATGACTGCCAAAGATATGGATATTAAAGGCCAAACATATTTGGCTTTATTTAGAGGACAGTTTCTCTACCTCAGCCCTGCTGACGTTTTAGGCCAGACCTTTCTTCATTGTAGGATCTGTCCTGGGCCCTCTCGGCTATTCAGCAGCAGCCCTGGCTTCTACCCACTAGACAATGTCCCCTCTGGGACAAAATCATCCCTGGTTGAGAACTACTGGTCTAGACCAAGATTTAATAAGTAATTTGTGGTTTTTGGAAAATTCAATTGAAATAATAAAAGACACAATTTCCCTCTCTCGCCTTTATATATACAATTCATGGTGGTGATTAACAGTTGGAAGTGGATCACGTGCCTGATTGGATTGTAAGGTTCGCGGAAGGTCTCTAAAGCTGTGTAAGCCAGAGATTTTTCTTTTTTACGTAGGCAACTAAGTCATAGGTAATTGGGGGGCACATGTAATAACTAACAGCTTCTCTGGTTTTGCATAAAGAGAACAGGTTTATTCCTCTTTAATTTCTTTTTCATAGGCACCTGATTCCAGGCATGCCTACAGAGCCACTGGGCCTCTTCCTCCACCCCACCCCCTCTCCACTGTCATTTCTCCTGAGCCAATTAATTTAGCCCTTTAGTGTACTTGGGAGCGCTCTGCTCATAACACTGTAATAGACTCATTTCAGATGGTGGCAGCCCTTTACCCACCACTAATTCTATGTTTTCCTGTACTGTTGAGAGAGAAAGTCAGTGGTGGGTAGATGGAGCATTTTTCAAAATTATTGGACGTTCGCATTCAGGGGGTCAACAGCGCCCTCGCAGTTCCCCTCTCTCGCACACATTTGTTTCCGTGCAGCAATCCTATTGGGAAAGAGAATGTCAACAGGGCTCCTTCAGGCAACTGGAGCCTGGTAATGCCTGCAAGCCAGCAGCAGCGGATGTGATGCCACTACGGGGACAAGCCCTCAGCCATTTTCTTTCACATGGTCCCTTGACAGCTTGGAAAGGAGGGTCATGCTTTCACAGGGAGAGTGTCGTGAGGATAAAATATGAAACTGGGATGGGCGCTTGGAGGAACAGGGAGGTGGATCGCTCATTACCCAGGGAAGTGTCCCGAGGTCAACCCTGCCCTGTTAGCCTTGGGGCAGGATGGGCGTCTGGGGTGCCTGAGGGCAAGGGCAGGTGCTCAGTTTTCTAAAGGAGTTCAGAGTGCTGGATGTGGAGGGATTCCTTGGCAGGCTTAGCCAGTGAGGAAAGATGGAAAGGTGAGCTTGGAGGGATTTGCCAAGCTATCCACAGACCTTCACTGGTGAGTTCTAGCCTGGGGTGAAGAGCAGTTCGACTCTTCCTTGTTGTCATGAAGCAAGAGGCAAACGAGCTGGCAGACAACCACAGCTCAGTCCGGGCGGATGAATAATTGATTTGCAGCACGTGATACATGGTCATTCTGAGTTGCCAGCCCCTCGCAGGCCGGGATTTGGGTGATGGTTACAACACTGAGAGAGGAAACAGGATCGTAAATCTGGGCTTTGGAGGCCAGTTTCTTGGTGCAGAGGCCACTGGGGCCACGGCTGTGTGCTGCAGAAGCAAACAGACAGGTCTGAGTGGTATGTTGTTCCTCAAAATAATGGCAATGGAAATGGCTGTGAAAAACATTTAGACCCTTGTCATAAAAATGCAAACAGTCTTCCTGCTATAGGGAAAAGCTAAATAAACTCTATTGCAGCTGTATTAAGTAGAAACAGATTTGAAAATCGGGTGTTTTTTTCCTGAGACACTTATTTATAGCAGGTTGGGCAAAGACTGCCACCATCTTTCGCGACTCCAGAAGACTGTTTTCCAGATGGTCCTTGCTGTTTTTCTCTTTATTAAGCTTAGCTGAACACGGCCTCCCTTGCAAAGGTTCGTAGAAACTGGTGTTATTTGTTTCAGATTACAATGGCCATTGATTGGCTAACAAATCAATGCATGGGAATGGATTGAACTGGTGCTGATGAATTTCCTTTTGCATTTTAGAAAGAGGAAAAATGTCAAGGAAGGCTCAAAAGAGGGCTGCTCTTTCTTCAACTATATACATCAAAGCTTTGAAAACCACACGGGGTTACCTTCTCTATTAATTTAGGTTTGCACTTGGTTTTTTTTTTAAGTAATGCCCTCCTCTTTGATAAAACTGCAATGTTACCGTTTCCTTTCCAACATCTAAACAATGTCCAGATACATTTCAGATGGAGCAATTTGCTCTGGCTGCAGTTTCCTCTTATGAAAAAAAAAATTCCTAACCCGCTAGACTAAATATGAAATTATTGAATGTGAGAATATCAATATGAGACCATTTGTCCTAGGATCGTTTGTGGCTTATCACTTGCTTTTTAAGAAGGCAAGAAAAGTCTGATTCTGCCCTGCCTTTCCATGTTGGACACACCCAAGCCAGAAACCTCAAGCTTTGTTTTGCTTTTAGGAGCTGGCCAGCTGGATTTGGGGTCATCGAGACTGATTCTCACAGCCCGACTACACAGGGAACAATTTGGGAATGTCACGTGAACTAGTACACAGGCCGGGCTTGCAGACCACTGCCTGCATGGGACAAAATTTCTACCCATTCACAGTGAAATGAAAGAAAACTGAAAATGTAGTGAGTTTCTGCTTTAAAGCTGAAGTTTTTCTATTTTACAGAACTGCCCTTTATTGCAAATGGCGTTTCCCACTTTTCTTGGTGTTAATATTTCTTTTGTGAATGATCGAGATAGTACATGGTATTTGTAGTTTAACATCTTTTTTTGACAAAATCAGAAGTTGTCCAACTCCTGTTGGATCCTCCAACTGTTTTCTGAATATTATTCATCAGAATATCAGAAAGTCTGCAATTCACCCAGGAGACTTGAGTGAGTAGATCCAGAAGGGAATGTCTATTATGATTCCTAAGCCAGAAAACCAACCTGAGCCAGAAAACTCATAACCTGAGTATTATGAGCTCCAGGTCCCTTACCCGACTCATTGGACCCATCCCCCCCCAGAGAACTGGCTTTGTCCAAAGCCCACATGAGAATGGAATCACCTCCCCAGAGGAGTTCAAGGGGAACGCAGGCCTCTTGGACATATGTCTGAGCATGTAGCCTCAATGCTGGGAGCTTGGCCTCTTTATCCCTGCCTCCCAGTGTTAACTCTGCTGCTAGCTCACTCACCTACCTCCTCTCCTCAGCCCTGCTCACCTGGGTGCTGCCCCAATCACCTCTTGGTTTGGTCCACTCCTGTCCTTGCTATTCCTCTTGTTAAAGCACTTCTCTAGCCTCACCAGCCCAGCTCAAGAACAGTCAGTGACTCCCTATTTCTTAGTTAGAATAAAACTCCACATATGAAGCCCTCTTCCCATTTCCCTGGCCCATGCTCCCCTCAGGACTGCTCTTCAGCACAGAGGATGTCTCAGGGTTGTGCAGTTTCTCTGGGCTGAGTTTTGTTTGTTTTCTCAAATGGGGGGAGGTTTGCAGGAAGGGTACAAGATCTCTGGGGCATCTTTCTAGAAGAAAAACCCTGAATCCTTGAGTCGAATGTAGTGCACCCTCCCAGGGATTGTGACCTTGGTAGTTAAAAAAAAAAAAAGAAAGAGAGCCCCACGTAAAATGAAGCTCTCTGGCTCCAAGAATTGTAACCTTACTTACTATGAGTCTCTACATATTGCTTCTGGATTAGGATGCCCCTTTCTGGCCTGCCAGCAAATGGGTATTACTTTGGGGCAACACTGCTGGCTTGTCCTGCTGGAAGTAAACCCACTTACACAAGCTCTGAAATTTGCAAGAAACGTAGTGGAAGGGATCCATCCTGGCCAACACAGAGTGTCCATCCCATTAGAAGACATCTGCAGTGGCTGCTTATGAAATCATAATAACACTATTACCTGTCATTTTCGAGCTCCTGCTATAGGCTGGACAACTGTACCAGGTGGTTTACGTTTATTATTTTATTTCCAGCTCTATAACAACCAAATGATGGGGGTGGGTATTATGAGCTTCATTTCATAAAGGAGGAATCAGGGGCTCACAGAGGGTTAGTAACTTACACAAAGTCGCACAGCTCATAGGAGGTGGATTCTCTACAACCTGGTTCAACAGACCTTTCTGCAATGATGGAAATGTCCATCTGGAAGTAATACCCATTTGCTGGTAGGCCAGAAAGGGGCATCCTAATTCAGAAGCAGTGTGTAGAGACTCATAGTGAGTAAGGCTACAATTCTTGGCACCAGAGAGCCTCATTTTACATGAGGTTTTGTTTTCTTTAAACCACCAAGGTCACAATCCCTGCAATGGTCCATTACATTAGACCTAAGGCTTCCATGTTTTACGCCTAGAAAGATGCCCAAGAGATCTTGTACCCTTCTTACAAACCTGGCTGCCCAATATGGTAGTCACTAACTGTGAGTCGCTACTGAGCACTGGAAATGTGACTAATGTGGCTGAGGCCTGACGTTTTAAATTTTATTTTAATTAACTTTATTTTAAAATTCTTTCTTAACCATTTTTAAGTGTACAGTGCAGTGGTATTATGTTCACTCATATTGTCGTGCAACCATCCCCACCATCCATCCACAGAATCCTTTTCATCTTGCAAGCGGAGTCTCTGGACCTCCCCATGACCCTCTCTCCCAGTCCCTGGCAACCACCATTTAATTTTCTTTTCTCTTTCTTTCTTTTCTTTCTCTCCCCTTTCCCCCCACCTCCAAGCCTCTGGCAACCACCATTCTACTCTCTGTTAACTATGAGGTGGGCTTTTTTTTGTTATTCCACATTTAACAGAGAAGGTACAATATTTGTCTTTCTGTTTTTAATTTTAAATGGAGATTGCCACATATGGCTTGTGGCTCCTGTATTGGGCTGCATAGTTCTAGAACATGTTTGTTTCGCTCTGCCGTTCTGCACTTCTGCTCTTGGCTTTTTATGTACCTCTCGTACAGTGCCCACCAGCTTTGCATCTCTCTTCCTCCCTCCCAGTGCAGCACAGCTCCTTCCTTCCTCAGAGGCCTGTAAACCAGGGGTTCTCAAGCTTTCCTATGCATTAGACTCACCTTGGAGGGCTTGTTAAAAATACAGATTGCTGGGACCTGCCCCAGAGCATGTCTGGAAGTGGGGCCCAAGAATTTGCATTTCTAACAAGTTCCCAGGTACTGCTGGTGCTAGGACCTTCCGTTAAACGTTATCTACCTGGGCTTAAAAACTGGTTCCTGCGTCTTAAAGTAGTGTGGCCTGGGATTCAGCTCTTCCTCCTGGTACACAGAGAGCAGTGGTCGCTGGCTCGGTCAGGCATGAGAAGCTTCCTTCCTGCTGCCATCCTGTGGACTTGGCCCTCTCCCAGTCCCAGCTCTATCTGGGCCACTGTTAGGTTGGGTCAGTCCCTTGGCGATAGTTCTGGAATGCACTCTTTAATTTGGGGCTCCTTGGGAGGGGATGGAGAGCCGGTGGGCTAAAGGAAGAGGCCCGATCTCTAGGACTTGCCTGACCATCCTGGTAATGTAGGGCAAGCCTGGACAGAGAGGCCCGTTTGTTGCCCCATCTGCTGTTCTCTGCAATCACACGGTGGATGGAAAGTTAACCAGGAAAGAAAAACAAAGTGAAGCAGGTGAGGCAGACAGAAAATGAAGCCAGGTCTCCCTACCCTTGTCTCTGTGCCCTATTAAAGTCTGTCCATTTGGAAGGCAAAGGCCGGAAGTCCTGGGGCAGGATTGGAGGCACAGGATGTGAGTAGCCAGAGGGCCTAGAGAGGTCCTTGGAAAGGGGACTGTCGTGCTGGCTACCTTGACTCTAGATCCATCTTTCATCAGTGCTGAGTATGTTGTTCTTGTTACAAAGAAAAAAAAAACACACGTGTGAAGAAGTAGCTGAGGTTACTCATGAAAGTAGCTGTTAGGCTGGTTTTCTTGTATTTATACAATAAGAGTAATGTGGAATCGTTTCTTTTCTCAGTGTGCACAGATCTTCTGTTTTCTCCCACAGAACCTCTGCTTTTCTTTTTTCTCTGTTTCTCCTGTGTTGTCATCGTCATTGTTGTTTTGGATTTTGAGGGCAGGAGTCATGTGTCTCTTTTTTGTGGCTTGGTTTCAGGCCAACATTCATTCTCTTGAGCCAGGCAGCACTTCCTAAAGTTCATTTGAATCACCCTCTCTAACAACCCAGCCCTCCTGGGCTCCTGGCAGATGGCTCTGTAGCACTTAGATGCTGCTAATATGTTTAATTTTAAAAAGTACAAACACACCAGTTTCCCCCAGTTTGTTCCTAAAAGCAAGTCTTCAAAGGCATGAACTGAAGGCCTCATTTCTGTGATTTAGAGGGGTTCTGTCCCCATCAACCAGTGGTGAAATGTCAAATCCTCGTGCTTTGAGTTCTTGCATCTTCCTGCTTAGCCCTGGGCCATCTCAGCAACTCTGAGCATGGCAGTGGGGCCCCATGCCCCCATTCCTCCCATCTCTATCACCACCACTCATCAGGGGACCCACTCACAACTCCTGCTTGGATATCTGAAACACGAAGCTCTCCATCCCCCCCCTCTGTATGGGACGCTTACTCCCATCCTTCAAATCTATTCTTTGCCCCCTCATTGTAGTGGCCAATGTCAAACACCCCACCTGTTTTTACCACTTCTGTGGAAGGTGTGAGGAGCCCCAAGCTCTCCAAATCCACGACGGAGCTGAAGCACCTGGCCAGAAATGTAACATACACACTCTCACTTAAACCACACAGTCATGTTTAGAAACAGATGAGGAAGCTGAGGTGGCAAAAGGGTGGCACATGGATGACTTGCAGAAACGGTGGGCAAGGCCCATATCATAGTGTGTCAGGTAGAGCTTGGTGAAGAACTTGGACTCTATCCTGAGCAGTTTTGCAGAGGCCTGTGACATAACCTACTTTATGTGTTTGGTTTTTTCCCTAGTGGAGAATGCACTGGGGCAGGACGGAAGGAAGACCAAAAACGCTCTGTGGTAGTAATCCAGGGAGAGCAGTGACCTTGAACTGAAGTGACCCGTGGCTGTGGTTGAGATGGCAAGTGGCTGGATTCTAGAAGTATTTAGGAAGCCAACTCTGAGGGACTTGGTAATGGCTGGTAGACAGAGTAAATTATGACGACTCCTGGTTTCTGTTACTTATGCCCCATGATGGGCCAGGGAACTCAGGAGGGGGAGAGATAGGATCCCTAGGCCCCACCTACTCTTTGCAGCCAGGAGCTGGGCAGCTAGACCTAGGGAAGGGGTCAGGCGGTCTTGGCACTGGCCAGTGTAATCATCTGAGCCCCAGATTCTGAAGGGAGGGTTATGAAAACAATGGATGGGCCAGAAAATGGGGAAAAAAGAGAACCTTGCATAGTCAACAGACAAGAGCACCTTCAGCCAGTAGCTTTAAATACATTTTCTAAATTCATATACTTTAAACAGGTCACAACTTGTAAGCAGTAGGGTCATGGGGGACTCCTGCTGCTTCAGGCCTTGACCGGGCACAGCTGGAGGAGATGGGTTTGGCCAGTGGCCTACCGCTAGGGTGACCAACTATCATGATTTGCCTGGGACTGAGGGTGTTCCTGAGGCATGGGATTTTCAGCTTTAAAACCCAGGCTGTCCTGTGCAAACGAGGATGAGTTGGTCATTCCACCTGCCAGGGGAGGTGTCAGGTGGACAGCTGGGCTGGTCAGGGCCAAAGCAGTGGAGACTCAGTTTAGCCTGGGGGCCCAGTATGGCAATGCCACCACAAGGTGGAAAGGGAGCTTGGGAACGGAAGAGGCAAGAGCATATCCTAGGCCCTTTTAGAGAGCTTCTCTGGGTCCAGGTGAAATGCCCTAGGACCTGGAGAACCCCATTATGCTTTCCCAGAAACTGGCTTGTGCCCCATTGTCCTCAGAATCCCACCCACCTGAGGCATTCATCCATGCATTTCAGGTGAGTGAGCGAGTTGTTTGGTCCTGCCAGCATCTGGGACTTGCGAGGCCTGAACCGGACATGGGAAGATTTTAAACTGGGTCCTGGGTGAGCAAAACTGTTTCTTTATATAATGCGGCCCTACAGCCTGGAACTCATGGTTGGAAAAGGCTTTTTTTTTTTTAAAGAGAAACAAAATGCAGAATCATTTGTACAAGGAGACCATTTGGATCTTAATTTGCAAAGAGACCATAGCCCTCCATTATTTATAACTCTTTTGAAACCAAATAACAAGTTTTTTTGTCTTCAAATGCTTCCCGCCCCCACCCCAACTATTTCTCTTACAAAATAAACCTCAGTAAATAAGCAGAAAACATGTTGTAAACGGTAGGTCAGGGGAACCCTCGGAACAGGAAGCTAACGAAACGGATTTTTCCTGTAAAGCCCTGGCCTGGCACAAGCCTTCAGCTACATTCAGAAATGCAGAGAGAAACAGAGAGTGAGGTGACACAGTCATCCAACACCAGTGACACCGGTGACAGAGAAAACCATCAGAGTCCCTTGTCATTGTGGACAGTGGCAGCAGGAGTAACGAGGTCAGCATGGGAAAATAAAAGAGAAAGGGAAACGCAGGGGAAGGTGTGGAAAACGTAAGGATGAGATTCCCCTAGCCACATGGCTCAGACAGTGAAGGATCGAGAAAGACCCCAAATGGGACTTGGGTATTTGGAAAGAGCCTCCAATCCCACCTTGTCTGGGATGAGTCCAAGAGTGAAAATGAGTTTTGTCATTTCTCTGTGCCCTTCTGTGTCACTTTATGAAGAGTGGGTGTTACTTATAGCAAAACTGCCTACAGTATATTCTTTCCCAAGCATAAAGGACATGGTGGGTAAGAGCTTCAGTAATAGTATCAGCATTTTTAAAAGGTTTTCTATTTCACATACACTTTAAATAGGTCAGAATTTTTAAGCAATTGTTGTGGGGGGATATGGTTCATTCTTTTCTGGTAATGTTTGATTTTTAAAGCCAGCTTTATGGGTCGGAGAAGTCCTAAAAATTATTCATCACAGATTTTTATTTTCGGATGTTTGTCTAAAATCCTAACATACATACAGAAAAGTACACCTATTATTAAGTGTACAGCTTGAAGAATTTTCATGAACAGAACACCCGTGTCACCAGCCCCCAGAAGCCCCCCATGCCCTCCTGCCAATAGTAACCACTATCTTCCCACAGCACAGCTTGGTTGTGTCTCACACAAGAATTTTTCAATCATAGCTTTGAGTGCGAGTACCCAAAACAATAAAAAAGTCCTTGTAATGCCGTTTAGGGAGGAGGACAGAAATTCTGTAATGGTTTCCTTTCTCTGGCTGCTCTGAGTTAGGCCTTTTAAACAGGAAGTTCCTGAGCTGGATCTCTGCTGGTGCAGGGTTTGGGGCAGGCTGGTCTCTGCTGCCCGGAGCGATGCCCGGGCTGCAAGCCAGGAGCCTGCCCTCAGCACCACCTCGGCCAAAGGCAGCCACCAAGCTAGCCTCATGTACTCCGCTAAAGTCTCTGTCAGATTTTGAAAAGACACGAGTCTGGAAGCCTTGAGGATAGGACAGTGAAATGGCAGAGAGTCCCCTGAACGTATCGGCCTTCGGGCAAGGAGGGCCAGGCCAACCACTAAAACAGCATGTCCAATGTGCTCATTTTTCCCCAACTTCCAAACCGAGAGTGGTTAATTTCACTTCCTCCTAGTTTTCAGTGTGCTTTCTGCCCCCTTTTCTTGTTGCTGCAGGAGGCAAACAGTACGAATGTGGGAATAAAGCTATGGGAACATACATCATAATGTGTCTGGAGTGCCATCAGAAAAGGACTTATTTGTTCTCCTGGGCTGTGTAGTGCCGAGTGATTGAATGCTCGCCAAGCTGTCAGTTTTATGAAACAAATTCCCTATCCCCCTTGGCCCAGAGCTTTGCTCAGCCTGAGATGGAAAAGAAATAACTTTTAATAGAAAACTCATTGCTAAAATCTAAGATAAGATTTCAGAGTTACTTCTCTCCTCAGAATAAAATGAAATATTGAAGAAAGCATTCGATGGGGGACTCTTAGGGAGACTTATCGCTCAGTTCTTGGTTAACAAACTATGTTAATAAAAATATTTAGACCTTTGTGATGCATTATGCATTTTTATTCCTACTGAGCTGGTCTGTTTGTATACACAGATGTTTCCTGCCATCCTTCTATCATTGCTTCTACTTTTTTCTGAAACAATATTTCTAGCAGGAAACAGAATTTTATGTTAAGAATCTAAGCCCCTCACAGACCCTGTTAGTTTGAGTGAGGGTATTTTCGTTTCTCAATTTGATATTTGGTGGGAGATGGGGGGGGGGTGAATCTTCTTTTATTCGAAAACAAGGAAAATACTTTGAACAAAAAGATGGCACAATGCATCCACTATATCAGGGCATTATTAGGCAATTCTTCCTTGGCTCCTAAATTGGAGCTGACCGATAGATACCTCTAGGCACATTCATTGCTGAAGGGCTAGATGGCTTTTCAGTCTCCACTCTCCCTGTCAAAGCTGCCGTGAGTAATGCCTGCCCTTTCATACAAACCATAGGTGCGTTCGACTGGGTTTTACAGATTTTCCAAAGCATTGTTCTCACAGAGCTGCAGTTTCCTTTCCAGCACCAAGAACGCTGTGGTGACACAGCTCACCAGCCTGGTTTCTCTGCCACTCTTCGGAGCACATGGAAATCAGTTAAAAATAAAATCCACAGGCCAGCGTGCTAAGGAAGGAAATGAGGTTTTACACATCAGCACTTTAAAAAAAGAAAATGAACCTGTCTTAATTGAAAAATGGCACAATGCGCTAATGAAAAATTAAGCATCAGAATTCAGTCCCCAATATCTCGGTGATGAGTGTATATTTCCCCCTGTGGCTACCCTGTGAGCAAATTCTGCAATAATCAGGCAGTGTGCTGAAATAAGATATCATTCGGCATGACTATAGGAGTGAGGCACCGCCCTGTCTGGCTGATTTGTCAGTTGCTGCCTAATGCCAGGAGAGGAAGGTTCTGGCTCTTCGGAGTTTCATTTTCTTTAACATCTTAGTAAATTTTGTTTCCCTATGATTGTGAAACTATTAAATACTCATTTTAGAAACTTTACAAACATAGAAAGCTGACAAGAAGAGAATAAATATCATTTGTAATCCTGCCACCCAGAGATCACCACTGTCAATGTTTGGGTTCACATCCTTACAAGTCTTTTTTTCCTATGCACATATCCTTTATCTTCCGGACTCTGGAAGGTATATTCCACAATTCAAAATCTTATTGTGCTTGAATCGATTTTCCCCACAAACCTCTGCTAACATACATTTCTCTAATTATCAACATCAAGAATGAAAGGGTGTCTATTTTATTATGTCTCATGTATGACAAAAAATTTTTGGCATATTTGTTTCCCCCCCTTCTATTGTCCCTCCCCCTCCCCTCACCTGGTTCACTGCCGGTATCCGCAGCACCTAGAACAGGGCCTGGCGCCTCACTGTTGCTCAATAAGTGTTGTTGAATCCATGAATGAATGGCAAGAGTTAATGCTCATGTTACTTCAGGAGGTGAGCACCGACTCCTGAGACCAGCCTCTTTCCCCTTCCTTTGCTGCCTCTCTGGAGCAGTCCAATTAAGCCATAGGTCCCCACCACTGTTTCCTGGGTCTGCTGTCCCTGATCTTCCATATGGGGAGGCTGTGACAGGTGGCAGTGAAGAATGCCCAGTCTTTGGAGTCAAACAGTCCAAATTCCCAGATCTGCAGATTACTACATAATGGAGCAAGTGTCTTAATCTCTCTGGGCCTCAGAGATGCCATCTGTAAAATGGGCAGTGGTGATACTGGCCTGACAAGATGAATGACAGGTGTGCATGATGCCTGGTACCCAGGAGGGATCCAGAATTTGTAGCTACTTGTATTGTTGCCACTTCTCTTTCCAATGAGAGCATGAATGAAGAGCCCTAGGGTCCCTGGAACATTGCCTTTCTCTCTTCAGATGTCCAGTTGTTTCAGCTAATGAGTAGAGGAGACTTCCTGGTGAGTTACTTTATGCTTCTGTGCCAAGTAAATCCGAAATGGCAAAGAATCAGTGGCCTTTCTAATAATCTGTGTTTCCACTGCCTTTGCACTTGCTTCCCCTGCAGCGTGCGTCTTGTGGGATTGTAACTTGTGTCCACATAACTCCCTCCCTTGGTAGACAGTGAATGACCCTTGCATTTTGGAATCCTCAACATAGGACCCACAGCCCTGTAATCGAGGAATCACTCAATATGGATTTGCTGAATGAATGAACGAATAGTATCGTGTTGGACACATCTTGCCCCATCTCAACCATACCTGCGAGCTTTCTGCAATCTCCTGAATGACAAGAGCAAACCAAACTGTAGAATTAAATCTCGAGCCCTCAGAATCGATAATGTAAACTTCTGACAGCAGATGTATAAGTATTAGTTCTACCAAGCACCAGCTTAGGGAAAAAAATTATACTTCCTCTTGTTCCCATGGTGAAGTCCATGGATTTGCTGGCTGGCATGTAAGGTTCTTTAGAAGGGAAGCGTGTCAGTGGGGGCACAGTAAAGCCCCTGTCTGCAGCTCTTAGTTTGAGTTATATGTGTGCTGGTATCTCTTTCCCACAGAATCTGATGAGTGGACATTTCTTTTTGACAGCATCTCAAATCTTGTGAAAGTCAGAGCCGGGGGCTGGTGTTTTTTAGCAATATCTCAGATGATGTCAGGACAACCTTGATAATGAAAAAGAAAAGTTTTAAAAGATGGCTTCTTACAGTTCTTCCAGAAAACTGAAAGTTCCGCAAGGAAGACTTTGGAAATTCCCAGAACAAAGGCCTCCTTCAGCATGGGCTTTCTGCAGAGTTGAATCAAATGACCACACTAACACACAGTCACAGAGGGGTGTTTCCCCCTCTAACGCACAGTGGCAGCAAATTGCTGGTTAGTCCCCAGCCTCCCTTACTGGTTTATGTGTGGCCATGTGACTGGGTTCTGACCAGTAGGGTGTGAGTGGGAATGACATGTGTACCTCTGTCCAGTCATAGAGGCTTTCCAGGTTTTCCTCCATGCTCTTTTCTCTTCCACTGGTTGTCTGGGATGGATCCGGGTCCCAGGGTAACCTTGGAAGGTGGCACAACCTCCTCAGCCTAGGGAGGATCAGTACATGAAATGGAAATGCCTGATCTCGAGCTCCCACCAAGACTAGTACACAAACAAGAAGTAAGCTTCCCTTAGTGAGCTGTCACAAGTGTAGAGCGATTTGTTAGGCAGCCTATCCTGCCTTAACTGAGTCATACTCCTTGGGTGTTCAAAGAAAGGTAGCTGACAGTTTTCAAAGGCCTTTTACATGCCAAGAATAAGCCCTTCAGTAGCCCTGCACAGTTACCTTTATTTTACAGCTGGAGATACAACTGCAAGTGTGTGTGTGTGTCGCGGGTGGGGGTGTCAGCATTTCATCCACCATGATGGCCCCCAATGTTGGCACAGAGGGTGGCATTGGATACACTCTCAGTGAGGCTTGTTGACAATGGAAAAAAAGAAGGTTTAAGGAGGCGAAGTCACATGTCTCCAGCGGGAAAACGCTGCACCCACTGTGTCATTCAGGTCTGCCTGGCTTCAAGATCCAGCTGTCTCTGAGTATCTGTAGGCCAAGACTTTAAAAAGAATGGGTGGGAAACTACTGATGGGCCCTTTGAAAAAACATCTTGGTCTCTCATCTCGTATTCCTGATTGGAAAAGGTAACACATATTTAAAAAATGAAAACATGATAGACATCTAAAGCAAAGAAAGGAACAGCCCCCTGTAACCTTATCAGAGAAAACGGGTACAAACTTGGTTTTATTCTTTAAGTTCTTAACATGTATGCACATTCAATAAAAATTAGTTTGCTTTGTATGTAGAAAACCTATATTCTCTCCCGCCACATGACTTTTCCACTTCTTTTTCCCATAAATAATTTCCATGGACATTATTTTCTCGTCGGGACATGCCAATCTGCATCTCCCTTTGTAACCACTGGTAATTTTCTGTGTAATGGTCTGCAGTAATTGCCCCGCTCCCTCTCGGTTGTCATTTAGGCAGTGTTCAGACTTTATAACACAAAAGGGCTGTGATAAACGTGCTTGTGCAGATCTCTTTGGAGAGAATCCTAAGAGGGAAATTGTGAGTTCTCCTCCAGGCTTGTGGCACTGTCTTCCACATGTAGAGACCTATTGCTGCAGAAAGTCCAGATGGTCAACAGATATTGAAGTGGACTCAATGGGTTTACTTCTTCAAGTTATGGTAACAAAGAACAGTGGAAGAAAGGGTTTCTGGAATCTCTGAATGGTGCAGAAATGCTCCATGCCCAGTGCCCTCTAACAGTGAGAAGGCACTGGCCTCCTACCTGGAAGAGGTGGCACCTTCATGCTGTTGCCTGGTTTCTCTGTGGCCTCCCAGCAATGAAGTCAGCATTGTCTGTAAGGCCCAGGCTAATCTGGACCCCAGGGAAGACACTGTCCTTCACTAAGTAGTGAGGCATGGCTTCTTTTCCGAGGAGGGGGGCAGTGGCTGAGGGGTCAGAGGGAAAAGGAGGAGGAGGAGGCTGTATAGATGTCACCTCAAGGTTCCTGCTGGGGCTGAAGCTGAAGGTTGCAGGACACTCACTCCTCAGAACCAGGCATAAACCTGATGTGCCTGGACAGCTTTCAGGATGAGTAGGCGGCTTCAGGCATATGTCTTTGTCTGTGGGCACAACTGTGTGCGCTCTGAGACGTCCCTGTCCATGAGGGCTGCTCCTGGGATGCTGGCAGCAGGAGGAGGGAGATGATTACACAGACAGTGGTGGAGCTTTAAGAGCTGAACCTTTGAGAAGGCTGCCTCCCCCATGTGTGCGTGTACATGGATCTGTGCAGTGTGATGTGGTTGTGGTGTACATGAGTGATGTGTGTGTGAGGTGCAGTGAGCATGTGATGTGTGCAGTGGTCGTGTGAGCATGATGTTTAAGGGGCAATCAAATCCCCCGGGCTATTCATGTGGCCTACAGAAGGCTCCGCACTGCACGCTTTGAGTTTTTCCTCCTCCTTCTCTGTTTCCTGTGGCAGAAATGCTAACTTCACCCAAGAGACCCTCTTGACCAATTTCCCACCCAGGAGGCCAGGCTCTCAGTGCATTTCCTGGGAGAGCTAGCAAGAAGGAGGCAGTGTTCTCTATGGCATCTCATTTTAATTTATTCTTTTTTACTTAAGATTCTGTTCCCCTCTTTTATTGAGGTATATAAACCGTATACAGTGAAGTGTGGGGAGGGCTCATCTGAAGTGCTGGTGGATTTTTACATGTGTACACACCCCCATACCCACCCCTCAGATCAAAATAGAATCCATTTCCAGCACCCCAGAAGGCTCCCTGGAGCCCTTTTCCGGTCAATGTCCCCCAAAGGCAACCACAATTCTGAGTTCTGTCTCCATAGATGAATTTTGTCTGCTCTAGAATTTCATATAATAGAGTCGGGCAGCATATAGTTTTTTGTGCCCGGCTGCTTTCACTTAGCTCAAAGCCTGTGAGATCCATCCACGTTGCTGTCCTATCAGCAGTTAGTGTCTTCCTGTTGCTGTGTAGTGTCTTACTGTATGGCTTTATCACAGTTTGTTTATCCATGCTCCTGCTGATGGACATCTGGGTGGTTTCCAGTTTGGGGCTATTGCAAATAAAGCTGCTACGAACATTCTTGAACATGTCTTTTGGTGGCCATATGTAGAGCTGTCTTAATGTTGCCTGTGCTAGCATTTGACAAAGATGGAGCTTGCAAAATTCAAAAAACAAAAACAAAACGCCCAACTTACTCCAGGTTTCTCAGAAAGAATGAAGCAGTTGCCGTGCACGCGGCTGATCTTGAATCTCACTGCTTCCATGCCTTCCGGAGAAGGAGCGTCCCAGGGGGAGAGGCAGAGGCTCTCTGGGGCTTAGCTTGGCTGCAAAACAGACATCATCTTTGAGGACTGCCATCCTTCTGCAGCCAAGTTCTCCAGTGTACAAATGACTCCTTCGGGGTAAGCTGGGGGTCTTTGGAAGGGCCATCGGCTGCCACAGTCACTGTGAGCTGTGATCTGGGCTCCAACATCAAGATTTTCCCATTGGCTGCTCCCAGAAGGCTGGGTGTAGACAACTTCCAAAGACGCCCAATTTACTTTGAGGGAGCTCAGGCCTGGGGAAATCTGGCCTGTTGCCTGACCCTGGAACATCAGGAGGGATTTCATTTCGGGGAGTGAAGAAAGGAACGGTAGGCCCGCACCCACACAGAGGTCATTCCCAAACTTTCTGGTGTCCGCAGCGCCTACACCTGTGGCCCTCTCTTTCCGGAAGCTCTGGGGGCCGACACCTGTGTGCTTACGGCCACTCCCTCGGCTCTCTGCAACAAGACCTCTATGCTGCCCCTTGGAGCATGCTTGGCCCAGGCCGTGGGCAAGCAAGAGGTGCTGGAGTTTATGCGCCCAGGGGCAGCCCCAGAGCAGTGCCACAGTGGAGCTGAGAGACAGCTGCCCCAGCCGTCCCTCTCAGTGGGGGTAGCTCTGAGGTTAGCTCCAGAGGCACTGAGCCTGCCTGCCCACCGCGGGCCATGCCTCCCAGGCCGGCTCCCCCGCTGCAGCTCCTGGGACCCCCTCCCACCTAAGCTGTCTGCACCTGAGTCTGTTGGCTTTCAGGGAGACTCCAAATGAAGCCACGCTCCTGCCCAAGAGAAATGCTCTCTGGCACCCACGGTGGTTTCGTCTGGGAATTGTGCAAAGTCCACACCTCCTTTCACATCACCCACTCTGGGCTTCAGCCGAGCTGGGCAGGTGCCTTTGCTGTGGAGAAGTTTGAGATGAGTGGCTGACCCAGGGGAGGGTGGTAACAAGTAGTATTTAATTGTCAAGCTGCAGTGAAGGCAGACTGCTGCTCCTTGTCAGTGCTACTGCCAAGAGTGTGCGCACTGGATGTCATGCTGCAGAAAGGGGTGGGTGAAGACCCTGCGGGATGCCCACCGGCAGTGGGGTGAGTGGATGGGGGTGGCCACTGCCCTTCAAAGGGATTCCAAGCCACTCTGTAGCCCCAGGGTAATGGCTCTATCATAAAATACAGAGCAAAAAAGAAAGGACAAAAATTATCTCTCTGCCATGATAGTTTCCTTAAAAAATAAAACAATAAAGTCAAACAGATAGTTTTGATTAGTTGGGGGCATAAGCCTCCTGAATGAAATTTTCCTTTTGTTTTTGATTTTCCAAAATGCAGTCGTAATGTAGGTGTGAACATTTTTAAAAGAATTCTAAGATGAATCTTTATGGGGAGGAAAATCATAATGCACCAACCAATCTTTTCTTGGAGGGGTATTTTTCCACATAACTTAGGACAGGGACCAGAGGAGGAAGGTGGGGCTTGGGGCAGAGGGCTATAATTTGATATAATATTTGATGATTTGGGTTTGAATTTGCGGTTCTGGAAGGATAAACACACAGCCCTATCTCCATGGGACTGGGGCAATCCAGAGGCCTACAGCATTTAGGGGGGGCAGGATGTCCAACTGCAGACACGGGTGAGAATTCATCTGTGTGGAGGGCACAGTTGGAGCTGTGCGTCGGGGCAGAGGGGACTCGAGGGTGCAGATAAACCTGCTCTGCAAGGGTCAGCCTGTGGAGGGGAGCCGGGCTTAGGGTTCTGAAGGACCCCCTTTTGTCTGGCTCTCCTTGCAGCCCTGGCAGATTTAGAAGCACATGAGCTGTTTAAGTTACATTCTATTAACCTTTCCCTGGGGCTGTGTTTGCCTGGGTTGATCCGGCACACCACAACACACACTCTGTAATCGTTCTGCTGTTTCACTGATTGCGGAATTAGAAGCCTCTGCTGTCTGGTAAAAGTAGGTCAGCGAAGTTCCCGTCTTTGCTCTGCCACTCAGAGATTTCTGAATGGCAGCGTAGGGGCGCCTGGGCGTCTCATAACATGTGAGCAGAAGAACAATGGTGATCCCATACTGATGGTTTTGAGCGTGAGTCATTCTTTTCTCCAACAGGAGCACATGTGGGCGAGGGCTTCCGGCTTCCAGGTGCTGGGGAGACGTCAGCCGGGCACGGAGCGGCACGGTTCACTGGGAAGCAAAGAGGTGCTTTGATCAGGGCCTTATTGCTCCAGGTCTCCTCTTCTTATTGTGGCTCTCTGCCATTTCCTTTCCCCTCGCCGCTCCCCTCTCTCACCACCACCACAGAAACCTCTTCTGTGATCTGCAGATGGAGTAGCTGGAGGCACAGGACCCCATTCCATCGCCCACCCACCCTCCTGGAAACCACCTTGGCATGTTTTCTAGATGTAAGGCCTCTCTTACCCCCCTTCTCCTGAACGTCCTTCTCTCCTCTTGGCACCTTATTTTCTTCCCATAGTATTCCAGTTTCAGGATACTGTTGGCCAGGCAGAGCCCATAGAAAGTGAAATTGCAGAGCCTTAAAATAAAACAGTTAAGCCTTTAGGTAGCCCCCAGGAAAAAAGCAAATTGAATCAAATTATTAAGACCTAGACATTGTCAAATTCACCATACGGGCATGGCTGCTGCCAAGTGATTCGATAGGGCATGCTGTGGATGTCTCTCCTGCTTGCTCTCCTTTTTTATTTTTAATATGAACAATTTGTGTTTTAAACACTTTTTTCTTCTCGCTTCGGACAATGGCAATCATAATCATATGCGACCAAAACATATTGCTTGTGTGTGTTCATGTTTAATTTGAAAAATGACAATAGTGATTTCTTTGAAGTCTCATACTCACCCAGAGCTACCCCACCATTGGCTGCTTTAGAATCCAGAATTTCCTAGAGGAAGAGAAGAATAAATCAATGTAAAATGATGTAATAAAACCCTCTTCAATAACAACCAGGTAGTAAATTAACATATACACGACCTTTGAAATGATCATGCACGGGGAAGTCTAATGCAGCAAACAGCTGGCAGGGTGCCTGCCCTTGACTAATAGGCTGAGAGATACAGCTGCTGGGAAGATAGCTGAGAGGAAGCCCTAAATGCGAAAAGCTGTCTTTCTTAGGAAAAAAAAGAAAAAGCACATCCTTCGTTTGACAAACCCTAATTTCACGGAGATTGACAGCATTACCTTTGCCGAGCACACATTTCACAAATGAGGTTGGACACCCACCACACTCAGTTTCATCTAATTTAATTTGACAGCCAAAGAAGCAGGTGGGTAGAGTGATGTACTTACAGAGGAGGTAAGACTGCCTTCCCAGGGTTAAATGACAGGGCTTGCCAGATCAGGCTTAAGTGAGTTATCTCCTCTGTTGCTTTTGTATTTGTTCTGTTTTGTTTTATTTTTTCAATTGATGTATAAAGTACATAAAGTGAGTTCATCTTAAATGCACAACTTAATAAGTTTTTGCCAATATGTATGTTCATATACCCACCATCCAAGTCAAGATATAGAAGACTGCCACACCTGCAAAAAGTTCACTTCCCAGTCGATATAATCCCCCTCTCCTGCCTTCAAGGTCACTACTACCCTGACTTCTAACAGTGTGTGAAAACAATCACCTGTTTTTGAACGGCATGTAATGAGTATCATACAGTATGTCCTGTTGTGTCTATCTTCTTTCACTCAATGTGAACTTCACCCCTGTTGTTGCATGTATCAGTCATGCATTCTGCAACTGCTCTGTAATAGTCCACTATGTGAATGTAGACTAGCTTATGTATCTTGATGGACATTTGAGGGTGTTTCTGGTTTCCCCCTTGCGTCCTGTTTTAACTCTTATTTCTAGAAGTCTATGGAAGGGCATCAGAAAATAAGCACGAGAGTTTTCCCCTGGTGAACTTGTTCCAAACTGGTAGCAAAAATCCTCTCATCACATAAGCAAGCATTCTGCATCCAGAATGATGGCACTGCCTTGCATCATCTTTCCCCTAAGAATCAAACCAGCTCTCATCTCATCCCTTATAGAATTGTGGGGCAAGGAGGCTGCTTCATCACGTCACCTCCTTTATCCCTGAGATGGAAGAAAGGGAGGTGAACATGGCCTGTGGCCAGTCATATCGATAGTTTAGCAAACAGATGGGGAGGTGAGCCTTGGGCTGGTTTGAAGGCAGCTAGGAAGGGAGAAGAGCAGTTTCTCATCTGGAGTACCCATTTATCTGGCGCCCTGCCTACCTTTGGGCAGACTCAGGGACACAGCTTAAATTTGGGCATCTTTCCTGATCATTCTGACACCTTCCCACGTTCTGAATCTGAGAAATAAAGAAACCATCCTTATCTCTTCTGAAGAAGCTGACCAGGCAGCTGGGCTAGAGTGCGCATTGGTCACTGGGCAGAAATGGGGCACAAGGGGTTGTTTTCCCAGAAGGCCACCCCCTCCCTGCAGCTGATGGGTAAGGCAAGCAGCTGTACATACAGGTGTGGCCGGGTTGGGGACTTCGGGGAGGGGCGGTCTGCAAGCTGGATCCGGTGGTGTGGAAACGAAGGGAGAGGGCGAGCTGTTTAACGGTCTCATGTTGCCTGGGACCTGCCTGGGACTGTTGTGGGTTAAACACTGAAGTCCCGGGGTCCCGGAAAGCCCCTCTGTCCAGGGTGCCTGGTCACCCTAAAAGAGAGAGAGACCATTTCACTCACCTGTGCATTCCGTTAACAAACGTTACTGAATTTGTATAACACACCGTGCACCTCACAAGGTTGTGGGCTTGGAGTGCTAATCTACAGGGCAGTAGTGATCCCCGCCCCGCTGCCGGAGTACTTCTTCTAGAGGGAAAGGTGGGCTTCAAAGAAGTGATTACAATCCAGTGCAGCACTTGCTTTGATAGAGATAATAAGGCCATGAGCGCTTTAATTGGGAAAATCCCGGATGCCATGGAAGCAGGTGGAGAAGACAATCCACTACCAGTTCTTTATCTCCTTAGCATATCCACGAAGTTCAGAGCTGCTCCAAAAAGCAATTTACAGCAACCTGGTGCATTCAAAATGGCTGTGCAACAAAGAGGGTGGGGCTGGGGGTGCTCGGACCCCCGGGGCTTCTCCCTGCCACATTTCTTCTCCCACTCAGAGGGCACCCCCACTGAGGGGTGCAGAGCAGCTGGTTGTGGAGTGAATAGGAGATCTTGGAGTTGTCCCTACCGGTGAATTCATGGTGACAAGCCAGGTTCCCGCATCTTTGTGGGTCACGTGGATAAAATGTGGTGGAGGGGGCAGGGATGATGGTCCAGGTTTAATAATGCAGGATGTTTGTAAACAGGGCTCTAGGAGTGAAAGTGAGTGCCAGACTCTGTGTGTTGTGTTACAACAGAACAACGTGTACTTCTAAGTATCTAAAATGAATGGACATGTGCTCTTGCCTGAGAGGCCCAGTTGTTGGTTAAAAACAAAACAAAACAAAACTTTTTCACGCATTAGAAATATATGGCAGCTGTTGTAAGAGCAAAAGTGTAGCCCAGTGAGTGGAGTTTCGTTCATTCATTCATTCCCTTGTTCCTTTTGACATAGATGCCGCTGAATGTTTTATTTTCCACCCAGCTGTCACACAGATCCAACAAAACAGAACAATTCTCCAAAACTACAGGCCTCGTCGCCACAAGGAGGTCTCAGCATTCAGCCCAGGGTCAGAGACACAGCCAGGCAGGATGAGTCCTGAATTTTAAAGTCTCTTTCTTGTATGCCTCAGCCTAGGGGGTGTTAGTGGGGTGTCCTTTTATGGATGTCTGTGGAAAAGGTAGGAGTGGAGGATTTTTCTAAAGAGTTTTGATTTCTTTTCATCAGGTGTTAGCAGTAGTGCAGATACTTTGTGTCAGGTTTTCTTCTTCTTTCCCTGCCTTTGCCATTGAGCAACGGAAACAGGTCCTTCCACGGTATTGTTTTTCAATTACATAGGAAGCAACACACCACCCACCTGCTCTGAGTACTGAGTCTGGGGGTTCCCACTTACCGTGCAGCTCTTTCCTGTCTGGCTTGTGACAGGTTAAGGAGGGACCAGGATGCCCCTCCCTAGGTGAAACTCTGGGGTTTCCTTTGCAAAGAAGCAATAATGGAGATTCTTCCCCTACAGTTTGACCAAGGCTTCCTTTGTAGCTTGTTCAGTAAGCTTATCCTGATTTATGGTTTTTTGCCATCTGGTTTATTTCTCTTGTTTTGTATTGTTTTAAATATGCTCGAGGCCATCTTTGAGTCTTCTTAAAAAAACACAAATTAAAAAAGCAAATCATATGAGTGTCATTTGAAGGTTAGGGATGAAAGAGAAGTTTAAATAGGACTCGGATCTTCCCTGTGAAGTTCAGTAGCTAAAAATAAAGTTCTTTTTACTTTGTTGATTATGTAATAGAACACAGTTCTTAGATGTGAACGCCATGGAATGTCTCAGCTGTTGGGAGAATTCTTGTTTGGGTTTTCTTTAGCGGAGGTGCAAGAGTTCTATCAAATGATTGAATTCATTTAGTTAGTGATTGAGCACCTACTAGGTGCGAGCCACTTTGCTGGCCACTGTTGGGGATCATTTTGTGATGCTGATGAGTTTTAACCAGAGACAGGACTTACTTTCACTTGGTCTAGTCAGTTTTCATTCTGTTAAGCCAGGTTACTCTTTCCAAAGAAAAAGTTGCACGAGAAGGGACTGGGGAGGGCACCCTTTTGTAAGAGGAAAGGGTGGTGTTGATTTGGGGCAGTCTTTGTTTTAGAAAGAGAAGGTACTATGGGTGCTGTGTGCTGTGTTCTGGGAAGCCATGAAATATCAGTGACCTGGATAACTATGTTTAAACCATGTTCTTATTAAAACCAGCAGTCCTGGCTTTCCCAGACAAAGAAATTCTGAAACAATTTTGAAAATACATTCACAAGAGTGGAATTCATAAATGGAACTGTACAGCCATCAGCTGCACTGTTTAGACATAAAGTTGGATGAGCAAAGGGGGAATTTTACAAATATGGATTCAAGGCTTTTAAATGAACTTGCCTAATTGGTAGTAGTGATGTAGAGCATCTTGCTGGAAGGAAAACAAATCTCGTATCTGAAAATGTTCTCTTAGATGTAAAAGCAAATGCAGCTTCAAACAATGTTTGGGAAAATATCTTGGTTAAGGATTTCGGAAGTGCTTTAAGGATCATGGGTTAGTGCCTGGCACTTGGTAAATTGCTGCACACAATGTAGAAGCCTCGTCAAGAGGTTCCTGAATCCAGTCCGCCTGACCTTAGCACCACCTGAGGTGGAGGGTGGGGGAGCGGTGGCTGGGGACTTGTACATTCCTGGACCCCACCAAATGTACTGGGTCAGGCTCTTAGGGGTCAGACGGGGCGCTGCTCAGAAGGGCATGGGCTTTCTCTGTTGCTGACTGCCCCTTTCCTATGTTTTCAGGGCTGGCCAGCCCCCTGTGACAACAGCATTCTGTCTTTGGGCATGTTATTAGGACTTGGAACCAGCTTATGGTTGGCCTTGCTGACTGAGGGTCCATGTGCCTCTCCAGGGTGATAGCCAAGGTTCTGCTTTGCTCTGAGCCAGTTTCATAGTTTAACTTTCAGAAAGTGACCTTCTTCATGGGGAGTTTGGTGATTAGCCTAGCTTGAGAACTGCTAGCCTGGTCCATTTCTCTGGACCGGATCCTGTCCATACCATCCCAGGCAACTTTTGGCCACATGGCCATGAAATAGCATCTCGGCAAATGCCATGGGCTCTGGATTATATGTTCATTCACTAGATGAAGCCCAATTTTAAAATACAATCCGCTATATGATTCTGTCAAATGACTTCAAATCAAGTCGTGTACAGTGCTTCTCAAGGTTTATTTTTGTTTGATATTATTCTGCTAAGTACTCAGGACATCTGACTGCTCCTAGGTGGGTAGGCTAGGCTAGTGCCATATGTGGCTTTTGGGTCCCTCTTGTGTCCGGATGGTTAAAGGGACAAATGATGAAAAGAGAATATGAGAGTGAACAGTGGTGAGTGAGTGAACAAGAACCGGGCAAGGCTCTGTCCACACACACACACACACACACACAGTGGCCCAGCATCATCACGGGGACCTTAGAAACCCCATTTCCCAAGCGGGAGGGTGGAGCGGTGCTCCGAGGTGGCAGGGCCTGGGGCAGAGCCAGCATGCCGGTCCAGCCTTCAGGGTTTTCCACGCCATCCCGTTCCCCGACTCGCTTCCACCCGAAGTCTGATCCTGAGTTTTCTTCTTTTTATTATCTCTCCAGAGCATTCTAGATGTTCGTGGGTTCTGCTCTGGGGTCCAACTGGGAGCTCTGGTTCAGCCCCAGCTGGGCTCATCAAGGATCACTCACTTCTCCAAGACGTCCAGCATCTATTTGGCATGTTTGAGAGCCATCACAGGTAGTGCCATTCACTTCTGAATTATACACATTTCACTTCATCTGTAGAATGTAATTAAGAAAAAAGGCTCGAGGAATACCAGATTCCAAGCCAAGAGTCTTGAGAAGCTGCCAAAAGAGTTGGGTATTAGCAGCCTTTGCTGTGTGCCCTGTGGGCCAGGACGACTCTTAGCTTCTCGGCAGGAGGGAGCAGCCCTGGCGCCCGGAGACAGGAGAGAGGCAGGCAAGCAGGAAGGCTGCTGCCTTGTGCCCTTCTGGTTCTGTAGTTGTGAGGCAGGACCCAGGCTGGCACCCTCGGGGATTCCCAGCTGGGCCTTCCCTGGCTGGCTGGACCACCATTTTCATTAATTTCTGAAAGGTGGTCTCTGGGCCACCAGAGCTACTCGCCCTTAGTCCTTTGGGCATTTGGGACCAGAACATGCTTTGTCGTGGGGGCTGTCCTGAGCACTGCAGGGTGTTTAACAGCATCCACAGCCCCCACCCACTAGGATGCCAGTAGAAATGCCCTCCCCTGAGATGTGAGACAAAACATGTCCCTAGACATTGCCAAGTGTCCCCCCTGGCAGCTGGAATGGAATCGTACCAGGGTGAGAACCGCCAGCTGAGAGCTGGAGGAAAAACAGGAAAGGAAGGAGAAAGTAGGTGGTATGGGACAGGGCACTAGGTTGGAAATGCCCACAGGCCCCCCGGAGTTCCCACCTCTCCACCTGCCTGGGCCTATCAAGTGTGCGGGCCTCCATTACCCACAGTGCCCTTCGGGACTCAGCACCCAGCATTCCCATTTACCTGCCTTCAGGGTGCTCCCCGCTGCCTGGCGCCAGCACACAGTGCCATGGGGCTTGTTCAGGTCCCAACCCTGCCACCAGGTAGCAAGTCCCCCATTCTTCTCAGGCCTCAGTTTCCTCACCTGTAAAGTAAGGATAATAATAGCATCTCCCTTGTAGGGTTCTTGGTGAGGACTGAACATTCATAAGCATTTGGGGGAGAACTACCATATAATAAGCACTCTGTGGAAGTGTTTTGTAAATAAAACATAAATAATCTGGATGAAGAACCTCTGTTAAATACAGCCATTCAACAAAGGCTCACTGGGTGCTGAAGCAGGCCCCAGCCCTCCCTTCTAGGTGTGCAGAGCTTGGCCATGGGCCACCAATAACTTAGGAGTGTAATGTAGTGAGTTAGTGAGGAGCACAGCCCTGGCTCTACTCTGCTCTCTAGGCCTAAACGGAAGTCCTCAGTACTCGAGTGGACACACCATTGGGCCTTGGTGCCCCATCCAGTGCTTGTTTGTTACTCCTCATCAGCTGACTCAGTTTACCCTGCATCAGCTTAACGTTTTGTTTGACAGTGACTCAGCTCTGTATAGCTTCAGCTATTGCCAAAATAAATGGAACCCATTATTCAAAATTTAGGGAAGAATTTGAGGTATACCAGCCTTTGGGTACACAAGTTTGGAACACTGCCCTCCCTCTCTCCCTCTGTTTTCATCCTTCCTTCCCTCCTTTCTCCCTCCCTTCCTCCTTCCCATTTTCTCCCCCTCCCTCTCTCTCTCCCTTCTTTCCTCCTGTCCTCCTTCCTTCCTCCAGATAAATAGTCACTAAGCACTGCCCATGGACCGAGTGTTATTCCAGGTGCTACAGCAATGAACATGGCAGACGAGGAGCTTACATTCCAGGTGAGATCGGGGACACAGACTATAAATAGGAAGAAAAGAAAAAAGAAGGTAATTTGCAAATGTGATAGATGCTGAAGGAAAGACACCCAGAGACTGATACCAGAGAAAATAACTGCAATGAAGGTGGGGGTTTACAGATGGTCACAGAATCTTCTCTAAGGAGACTTGATTTGAGACTTAAAGGCTGAGAAGGAACCAGCTGTGGAGAGGTCATTCCAAGTTGAGGAAACAGCCAGTGCAAAGGCCCTGAGGCAGAAAAGAGCTTAGTAGCTTCCAGGTAAAGAAGTATTCTGATGGAGAAGGAAAGTGATAGATGAGACTGAACCGGATTAAAGTGGGGCAGTAGGGCTTTGCAGGGCTTGGCCTTCACTCTGAAGTACCCTGAGAAGGCTTTGGAGAAGTTTATGCAGCTGAGTGAAGCACGCTGATTTATGTTTGAAAAGAAAGAGCAAATGATCAACTGTGTAGAACACTGCTGAGATGAGTAAGATGAGGGCCGAGAGTCTCTCAGTGGATCTGGCCACATGGAGGTCAGCCTGACCCCAGCAAGAGTGATTGCAGTGGGGAAATAAACAGCAGCTGGGTTCCCTGTATTGTGCTTTAAAACATACAGCCCCATGAAGGAATAGGCATTTGCAATTGAAGGACCCATCATTTGATGACATCTCTTAACTGTGCTTTGGTTAGTTTTCAGGGAATTACTTGGTTTTGTCCTCACTTAAGTAAAAGACTACTTGGTGCAATGGTCACAGTGATGCTGGCGGTGGGCACATCATCCTTGACCTCCAAGACATCACTACCTGCCCATCAATGCCTTTGGTGATTTTGCAGTTGTAGGACATTGCCAGCCCAGCCACACACAGCGCTGGACCTCCATGCCATCCATGACCTGTGTTCATGACATGATGGTTGCCCGAGGCTGGGGCTGCCTGTGGTGACACAGGAAAACGACCCAGGCCCCTTGTCAGTGCGCCAGGCAGGGCTCCGAGGGGTGGCCTCAGCCTCCTTGGGGCCACGTTCTGATGGCTATCCTCTGTGTGGCCTTTCACTTCCAAAGTCCGTCCACCTCCTTAACCTTGCCTGAACTTTTAAGCCCAAGAATGGTAGGAAATCCCTCAGAATAAATCCTTATAGAGCATTTGACAAAGCATATATAAACTTACACTTGGTGAAAAGTAACTGCAGGAAAAAGGGTGTCCAGCACAGGCTTAAATATCGCTGCGCTTGTCATGCAGTCTCCCGTGGCATTTTGGAACGCTGACATTTTTCCTGCTTAATGTTCCCTTTGATTTTTTTTCCTCCCCTACTTTGATTTTGTAACACAAGAATAATATTTTTTCTGGACTGAACTTCTTATAAGTGGTCTTACCCAGGGAATGTTTTTAAATTTAAAGATGATCCTATTTTTTCTTCAGTACCAAGAAATACATACACGTACAAACACATTTAATAACGTCGGTTGGGACAGTTTGACTTTTTTAAAGGCCTATTTGCAAAATTCGTTACTCTTGATTCTAGACCCTAATTGGAAGTCCCATCACTCAAGCACTGTTGCACACACAGTGGAGACTGTCCCTATCACCCACCGGGTAGAGATCCCATCCTGAGGGTCAGTCCTTTGTCCTTGACAAATGGATTCACCCTATTGTAGACTTGAAGGTGAATCCACCCTAAGACAGACTTGAAGGTGAATCCATTCCATTTTCAGAAAGGGAAGGATTTTACCACCCTCAAGTTAAACATCCATCTTTAATGTGTTGGACAAAGGCTTCAAAATGCCCATGCCTTTGTTCTTCCCAGCTGGCAGGATCGGGCCACATCATTGCCCACACTGGGGTGCATTTTGCAGTTAACTCATTCCAGGGGCAGGGAGCTGAGAGAGGGCTGTTCTGCTCAAAATCAGTCATTGGGCCCTGCCTTACAGTGATTTTTTAAAATAGCTTAGGTGATGGCTGGCAGGGCCGTCCTATAATCTTTCTCCTATCTAGAAGAGTCTCTTCTGTGCTCACACTACTGAACTCTGGGGTCTAAGCTGAGTTCTTATCTGAAAGTCCCAAACCCTAATGAAAGAACAAAATAAAATGTCAGCTTTGTGTGAGGGTACCCTTCACCCACCTCCCGATGGAAGTGGAACTGCAAGAACACAGTCACCCTGGGGAGTCCACTGTTCCAACTTCTGTTGCCCACAAATTTCTCTCTAATCAGGACTGCTGGCCCTTGGTAGAAAGTCCATCCAGGGCCTGTATTGCCTTGGGTGAGTCCAAGAAGTAGATTTTCTGGGTCAGTGGGTATGAATAATTGCCATCCAGAAAGCTTATAACCAATTTTACTTCCCTGTCACTAGAAATTTGCTATCGTGCTGCTTTCACTCAGCCAGCCAGCCAGCCAGCCAGCCAGCCAGTCACTTACTGATTCGGCACCAAGACTGTATGCCCAGCACAGGGGACTCATGCGCAATTACCAATCAGTACCCACCCTGGGCAGGGCTTGGTGGGTTTTCTCCATCTCTGTGAAGAGAATTGAGTTCTCAGTGTGTTGGTCCTCCTGAGGCCTGACCAGGAGAGGCACTCATTCATGTTGCGAGGAGAAGGGTCCAGACTCAGAGGGGATCCTCACCCCTGGCTGCACATTGGAATCACCTAAGGAGCTCTAGCAAATCCCAATGCCCAGGCCAACTGGGTGCGATTCGGATTTCATTGGTCTAGGCATGGCCCAGGCATCCAGATCTTTCCAAGTTCCCTTCTGGTCTCCTGTGCAGCCCAAGTTCACTGTCCCTTCACACCCTTTATCCTGGTGTCTGGCCTGATGAAAACATTCCATCAGCTCCCCAGTGCCTCTGCTCTTGACCTTACACTTGTCACTTCAGACTTGATGGCAGGTACTGTTCCCCTGATGCCTTGCCCACTGTGGGCCCTGGGAGGCCAGCACCATGCCAGGCCTTAAACTGCTGAGAAGAAAAACTCACCTCATTTTCATCTTGTTTATTGTTTATGTATAGGTTAGGATGCAGTTCTCACCTTATTTATTTAGCCTTCCACAGCGAGGTTCCGTTTGCTCCCTATCTTCACTTAAGTAACAATAGCTAACCCTTATTGAGCACTTACTGTGTCCTGGGAACTGTATTTTGCATGTTAACTCACTCCATTGGACAACCTTGTGGCTTATATACTGTTTTCATCCCCATTATCCCCATTGTACGGATGAGGTCCCTGAGGCCTAGAAACAGAAGGAATTTGCTCCTGCCCCACGGCCAGTCCGTCACTGAGCTTGGCATCTCCATCCTATCTCATGACATGGAGCTCTTCACACGTTGGAAGGGTTTGTCTTGGCCTCACTGTGCTTGTGCGTTGTACTTTCTTCCTCGAATTAGAACTACACAGGATGAGTACACCCCCAGAGAGTATGAGGGTACACCTGCGAGGTCTACCTAGCATCCGGACACTTGCATGAGGGCAGAGAGTGGCTCAGGGCAGAGAGCTTAGCAAGAAAATCATCCACCAGCTCGTCAGCCAATGTTTGAGTTACTCTATTGCATTCACCGGACCATGCTTGGTCTCGGTCTCGTGGAGACACAGCTTAAGTGACTAAAAGCCGACAGCTCTTACCTTGCGCCAAGAGACTCAGGCCCCTCTACCACTAGGACTCATAGCTGCATGCTTTTGGAATTGTCCTCACAAGAAAGAGAGTCCAAGAAAAGCCTGAGTGTGATTCAGAAGCAGCCTGAATTGTCTCTTTGAAGATACGGCAAACTTCTCATCTGCCTATTCTCCTGGGAGAAGTCACAGGCTCTTGCAACTCAGTAATTGTGTGATCTCTTGAGTCATAATTCCTGCAGCTGTATCAGAGCCCAACATGGGGACGCAGGATGCAAACAGCCCGTGAGTCCATGGCCATAGGCGAGTCGCCGAGTGGAGAGGCTGAAATCTCCTCAGGGGAAGGAAGGGATTAGCCAGTCAAAGAGGAAAACAGATTTGAGGAATCCATTTACCCTGAAGTTTTAATAGGAAATGCAGGTCTGACTTACTCCAGGGTCTTTCTTTAGTCACAGGTCTCGCTTCTGGAATTATCTTGTACCTGGCTCAGAGTTTCAAAGAAAGGGGATAGGTGAGCCTTTAATCCCTGACCTGAATATTTCCATCCACATTATTAGGAATAAGAATTCTTGTCATTTATTGAACTGAAGGGATGTCACTAAAATATGTGTAAAATTACTAATCTAGTATTTGTATATTTCTCAGTTATTTGTAGGTCATTAAGAAAACTTCTTGCTTCTTCTTACATCATCATAGCACCCAACTCCAATTTCAAAGAACGTCATGAGCATATCCTTGATGTTTCTCATGAGAATAAATATCACCTATGATAAGAAACTCACTTGGAAATATTCACATGGATTTTTACATGGCCCTAAGGTCATTGAAGAATGTCAGAATCCTAATTAGTCTCCAAATAGTCCTTTTTTTTGCAGCAAAGAACTTCTGCCTGGAGGAAAACCATATCACTATGCTATCTGTTACCTCACTACCTGAAAGCCACTCAGAGGCATTTTGTGGAATTTGAGGGCCCAGAGGGGCAAGGCTTTGTCATGGAAGGTGCTCTTGCCCCTAACTAGATGAATGGTGGGGCGGGGAGTGGGAGTGGGGGAGTGGTGCCACCTTTGCTGAGCCTTTGTTTCCTTATCTGTAAAATGGGTTGTACTAGACAGTCAAGTGAAAGTTAGGCCATGTGTGATCTAGTCTCTAGCTTTCCTACTGCTCTGGAACTTGCTCACTCCCTCTGTCACACACACACACACACACACACACACACACACACACACAGGTCTTGGAGCACTGGAATGCCATTATGCCATGGTGTCTCCTCATCTTTCAGGGCTTTACCCAAATGACTGCACCTCAGAGAAGCCTTCCCTGATCGCGCTCCCTGAAGTAGCATCTTCCCACCTGTGTCACGTACCCCGATCACCTTCTGCTTAGTGCCTTAGCACCATCAGAAAGTATAAGACACTGGCACAGGTTAGACCAAGGAATTGATGGAATGGGATAGAAAATCCAGAAACAGACCCACATGTTGCTGAGTTGTAGTTTGCCTTCCTGAGCATTTATTTTGCTCTTTTCAATTTTATAATATTAAAACTAAAACAGTAGTTTTAAATTAAACAAATAAAAAAAGTGAGCCATGCATAGTGTCATGACCAAAGACTATGATTATATAAATTCTGTGCACATGAGGTCCAAAGATTTAAAAATGAAGGCTAATTGGGCTGGAGGGGATCCTTACTCCAGCTGAGAGATTGGCATAGATGACCAGGAAAGGCCTCTGGACACCATATGTGATTCTTTGCTGAGCATTTCCTGGGTGTCAGGCAGTTTCTACTTTGCCAGCAGTGGGCATTGTTTTCCCCACTTCACAGGCAAGGAAACTGCAGCTCAGAGAGGCTGAGTCACTTTCCCAAGGCCACACAGTTTGGAAGGGGCAGAGCCAGGGTCTGTGGCAGGCCTGATCTGCAAGCTCATGCCTGTGCTAGTACATCATAAAGCCTCCCTGGGTTGTCGGAGAGCTGAACGCAGTGAATGGTGGAATGGTCGGGACTGCTGTGGCCTCTCGCTAGGGAAATAGATGTTTCCTCTCCACAGGCAGAATAGGAGGGAGACCTTTGCCCTTAAGGAACTTCCAGCTTCTGCTTTTCTGGGTGCCCCACTCCAGAGACACCCCCCCCCCCCCCGAGGTCTCAGCCGCAGCACTGTGAAACCTCTCACACAGGGCCCCTCACTTGTGCGGCAGTTGTTGTCCAAAGACCAGCACGTTTGGGCTCTTGCTCGCCTGAATATCCCTCCCCTTTCCCAAACACAAAAATATTGGCATTTCCTGGAAAGTGGTTTTGGCTCAAAGCCTGATAGCTATCCCACACTCTTGGGCCAGCTCTCCTTGGGGCCTCTGTTCTTTTATTTCCTTGAGAGGTTGTTTGGGGGATGAAGGTGCTGCCTTCTTTTGCATGGAGGTAAAGAGCCCCTGGCAAGGGCCCTGGCGAGTGCCTGCCCCACCTCACCACCGGCGACCTCTACTCCCCTCCCCTCTCTCTGCTAAGATTACAGCCAAGCACACCAAAAGAACCACTTAGGGTGGGTTTGGATCTTTTGTGTGTTTTTTTGCAGTTCAATAGTATTTTCAATGTCTCTTTTCTTAAATGAAGGGGCAAATAATATAAAAGCAAATGATTCTTAAGTGGTTAGATGATCAGTTTTGACATTTGTGTGCACCTGGGTAACCACCACCTAAAAAAAAAGGGTATGAAACATTCCCATCACCCCAGAAAAGTCCTTCCTCTGCCCCACCAGAACAACCACTTTCTGAATTCTATCATATGTGTTTCTGCCTGTTTTGGGATTTTTGTGTCAGTGAAATCTTATAGCACGTACACTCTTCTATCTGGCTTCTTTTCCTCAACACAGTGTTTTCAAGCCTCTATGTTGTTGCATGTGGCAGGAGTTCATAGGTTTTATTGCTGAGTAGAAGTCCATTATGTGGGTGTTGTTCAGGGTGTTTATTCATTCACCTGTTGACACACATCTGGGTTGTTTCCAGTTTGTGGCTCTTATGACCAGACTGCTATGAACATCTGTGCACAAGGCCTTCAGCGAATATATATTTTCATTTCTCTTAGGAGGACACCTATGAGTGGAATTGCTGAGCCAGAGGGTGGCAATTGTTTAACGTCATTGGAAACTGCCGGATAGTTCTCCAAAGTGGCTGTACCATTTTACCAGCAGTATATGAGCATTCCAGTTGCTTCATATCCTCACCAGCTTCTGCTCTTTTAGTCTTTTTCATTTTAATCATTCTAGTGGATGTTACAGTATCCCTTAGCTGTTGTGTTTTTTTAAAGGACATTTTTAAGAGTTTTCAAGCATGTCAGTCAGTGCTAGCTCAGACACTGAAAAGATCCTG
>JAVSCE010004896.1:0-14222 GCA_032199065.1 Smutsia gigantea | reverse complement strand
GGTCAGGGAACTCTACTGAGCGACCAGCCCTAATCCCAGGGTCAGTCTGAGCAGAGCCGTGGGATTTCACTATTACTACAGGATGATCAGTTACTTTCCCTCTATAATTAAACGTCTTTGGAAAATATTTTTTTCCAGAAACTTCAGGAAGCTTGTGATCTAGCAAAGGACACAGATGTTTACATAGTCTACTGGAATATAAGTGCTACACTGGTGGTATGGATGAAAAGAGACCGGAACTCTGAGATCTGCCAGGATTTCACTTGGAGAAGAGACAGGCAAAGGGTGTTCCAGGCAGAGCAACCTGCAGAGAGAGGTGCAGGAAATACGAAACGGCACACCATAGTCAAGGCATGATTAAGTCAGTGTGATTGGATCACACACTCAGGATAGAAAATGGGGGAAGAAAACAAGGCTAGAAAGGCAGGTTGGAATCTGGAAGAGCATCCTGGAGGGCCAGTGAGTTAAATACACATTTGTTTTCAAAAAGATTCAAGAGAGTTTACAGAAGCACACAATACATAAGGAAGAAATTGAAGTGTAGTAATTATAAGGGATGAAAAATCATATAAGACCATGAACGTTAGTTGTTCATATACAGTTTATGTAAAGTTAGCTGTAAGAGCCAGGGCAAAAATTTGACTCAGCTTCCTAGATGCCAGAGCAAAAAGAGAAATGTGAACTTTGCTGTGCCCTTATGAAAAAAACCTGTTACTCAAGAGAAACAGGCCTTTGCTGGAATAAGAGCCAAGGGAAATTTCTCCATTGAGTCTCATCAAAGGCTTAATGTGGGGATACAGTGGAAATATCTTCAATGATATCCCAACACTAGCAATATTTATAGGACTGTTTCTTGTAACGTCTCTCAGTGCAAGCCAATGGCATACTGCCAAAGTGTAATTCAGTAAAAGCAGTTCTACATGGGGCCAAAACAATTCAGCGTAAGCCTGCTGCTTTTTGATGGTTTGGCTTGATGTGTGGATACAATTTAGGGTATCTGGAGGAGTAGAAGTTCTTCATATCTTTTAGGCAATCATCCATGAATATTATTTCTTACAATGGAGCTCTTAAAAACTATTGGATGGCAGGCAGTGAACTTGAGCTTCTATTCATTGTCAAAGACCTCAAGAACAAAGAAGTTTGAACTTTGGGTTATGTAACAAAGAAAGAAATCTTTCACAGAGATATTTAATTATGAAGAGAAAAGAATTGGTCATCCTGGACTAACAGTGCAATCTATGGCTCTGCTCAGACTGACCTGGAATTAGGGACGGGTTGCTAAGTAGAGTTCCCTGACCTGACAGCACGTGTCTTGCTGTGACCTGTAGGCGGAAGGTGGGAGCATAAAGAGCCGGCACATTATACAAGTAACGCTGTGGGCTGAGTATCTTTTGAGATTTGGCCCTTTTCCTTAGCAGCTGAAGCAATTGTGTGAAGCATAAACCTCCAACAGACTAGGGGTGTGTGTGTGTGTGTGTCTCTGTCTGTCTTGCCAATGGGGTGTGTGTGTGTGTGTGTCTCTGTCTGTCTGTCTTGCCAATGGGTTTCAGCCCCGGGCAAGTTCACTATGGATTCAGTGAGACTGAGGAATGACAATGGAACGTTCTTGGGGTAAAAGGGTTTATTACCTGGCTTGTTCTCTCAGCGATAGGTAGAGCACTAGAATTATGTCTGCATCCAACAGTCTGCAGGTCTGCAATCATCCTTCACCTGTGCCTCTGCCCAGAGCACTGGGTAGAGCTCTTTATATAGTGACTCAGTCAATAGCTTATTGCCTATGGGTGTGGAAGCAGCAGCCTAACAGTAGGCCAGTTACATCATCAAGCAGCTTAGGTTCAAGTGAGGATCCTGGCCATATGAACTTCAATTTTCCCCACAGTATGTGTGTGCTGTTTTGTCTGAGAAGGCTTGTGACACTCACCAAATAACATCTAAGCTAAGAGTGTAAATCTCGCCAAAAGTAAATGACAAATCCCACATATTTACACAACATGGTACAATTTGTAAAATATATTCCCATTAAATATCTACTTTGAACTGCATAAAAACCTTGAGCAGGACTGGTATGATTATCACATCATACAGAGAAGAAAACTCAGGCTTAATCAAGTTAACAATGGACATAGAATGGGAGGACCAGGACAATAAATCAGGTCATATGATGTTCAGTGCAGTTATTTTTCTACTCTCCCAGGCTCACCTGTCTTATCTAAACAAACAGTGAATTGTACATCATGATAACCATACTCAGCAGTCATCTGGCTATAGCAGCACCTGTTGGAAAAATTCTAAGCACTGTAGGTATGGAAGGCTCCCTGCAGTTAACTCAGAAGAAAAATAACTCTATTTAAGTAAAAATAAACTCTTGCCACCTCCTGCCTACATTTTCATTGAACGTCTGAAGAAAAACTTGTATCTGTTTACTTTGGTGTACAGTGGAGAATTTGTGGGTATTCTCTTAGTTTTCTCTTAGTTCTCCCCAATTTACAAAAATAGGAGGTAAAATCCAAACACTGATGCCACTGTTGGCACAATTCACTAAATTGTAAACTAGTGTCCCCGAAAGACAGGACTCTCCTCCTGATCAAAAAGAGTACTTATAACCAGAGAGCCACAGATGCTCAAAAGAGATTATCTCAATATGGTACCAAATATCCCTAACATATAGCCAGGGAGGAGATTCCAGATCTCATTATGGCAGACAGACCTGGTAACCCAATACATGTTGTGTATTCACTGAAAAACTGAGGTGAATTACTTGCCAAAGGTTCCTAAAGGCAACTCCCTCCCCAAATTGGTCAGGGTAAAACATCCTAGAATGTTCTTTCCTGTTCTCTGGGCACACGCATTACCACTCACCCCTTTCCAGTTGGCATCGGCACATACACCTAAAATGAGAGAACTTTCAGTTCAAAATCTTGGGAGTTTACAGATACTGGGTCTACAAGATGAAATAGCTGCATGCCAAAGAGCCTTCTGCTCTCCATCCGCCCGAATTGTTGACAGAGTTCATGTTAAGTCAGTGGGAACAAGACCCTCTGACAGCCAAACCTGACACTGGTTTGGAAAACCCATTGCCTAGAAATGGCTTTTCAAAAAAACTGGAAATTCAGGTTAAAAAAGAAAAATGGATAAAAGAAAAAAGAATGGAACCAGTTCCCTGTCAACACACAGCTGCCTGCAGCCACTTGCATGGTGGCTTCCTGACAAACACACTAGCTACTGTGGAGACAATGTGTGTCCCACCAATGTAGCAGGAGAGGAGTGTCCCAGTGCCTTAAGTGACCTCCAGCTACACAGTGACAAGGTCATTAGGAAAGTAGGGGCTTCTTAACCCTCAGGGATTATAGCATGTCCAATAGAGGAGCATTGCCTTGGTTACCTTTTAAATATTTGATTTATAGAAAAATCATATGCTGAATGATGGTTAGTGCCTTGAAATAATTAATAGAACATCTCTGCAAACATCTGAGTCCCAGAGAGGAGTATCTACTTTGAAAGATTCAAGTGTCTCATCTTGCCTCTTTTTCAAAAATGGCTCATAGGAGAAGGCATAGGCCAATGCTGCTTCCATTACAAACCAACATTTGGGCTGCAGGACTGGCTTCCTTTCCCAGATTTTGGAAGTACCTGAGGTCTGCTCTGGGGGAATGCAGACATGATGGGGAATAGCCCCTGCTGGGCAAAGCACCTAACAGTCCTGGAATAGCCTCAGGTTGAGATGTCTTCCTGTGAAATAGTCTGGTGGTATGTTTGCTCAATGCTTTGCTTTTTACTTATTGGCAATCTTACTGTTAAAGAAAGAAACCTATCAGGATCTTATCTTCGGCCTTTCAGTTAGAACAAAAGCCAGTCATCAGAAAGTTGTAGATGAGGTTTGTGGATACCAAGGCGGAAAATGAATTTGCATTCATGGCCTAGTCTGTCAGTGTGATTTTGACCAGAGATGAAGTTTCCACACCCATTGGCCAGACCCCAGGAATGAGCAGTTTTTCAGGAGTGCTGTGCCAAGTTTCCAGCTCTATTCTTCAGGCTTGAGCCTCCGGGTGGCACCGAGTGGCATTGATTTTCTCAGGGAATTGAGGGCACAGATGGGATGATGCTCTACAGGGATGACCTTATTTGTGATCTTGTGGTGGGATTAAAGAAGCCCAAAAAGCATTTGCTGTTACCATATTTGGAGAATTTCCATTTTAGTACATGTAGTACTGTCTCGTTCTTTTAAGCTGCTGCATAGTATTCCATAACGTGGCCACGTGTGAAATGGGTATATATGTACCTTGCTTTTCAAACACTGTTTCCTAATTCTGGCTGAAATAACTTCCTTTCCAAAGTTACACTGGCTGAAAGTCTATCAATTATAAATTCAATTTACATCAATAAGTTCGTTTTTTCCATCATTACTACCCTTGGGAAAGTATGGCGAGTTGTTCCATCTTCACACTACATTGTGAATCATGCAATCAGGTTGCTTTCCTAACACCAGGCTTACGTGCTTTCCTGGAGGAGTGTTTGTTATAGGAGGAAGAGGTACTTGAAGCCAAGGAGAACTGGGCAGGAGGGCACCAAGTGAGGAATTTCCCTTAGACAGCAGGCATGGGAGCACACGGCAGGGCAGGAACACAGTGTTTGGGAGGAAAAGAGCAACACAGAGATGGAGGCAGGAGGACTCCAAAGGTAAACGTCTTCCTATGTTGAAAATGTAAATAAAGCAGACCCTAGTTTGGGTAGGGAAGGTGTGTGCTCTCCTAAGGGTTCCTTGGCCTGAAGGAAAGGGAGCAGTGGTAGGTGAGAATTTTACAAGGGTAACCAGTTATTGCAATTACTGATGGGTCTACTTCAGGTGACCCTGAGAATCAGATTTTATAGCAAAAGCTGGCTTTAATGTCACAGTAAATAGTTACCCCATTACTGCCAATAATACCTTCAATTGTTTCTCCAACATAATCTCTGTTTAGTCCATGTCTGTGACATACTGGCTCTCAGACATGGGTGGCCAGCCACAGGTAGTTAGTGAAATGGCCTCAGTGTATTAAAACCGGGGTTTCCAAGTTTTGCTGGATGTGTGGTTGACATTTGGGGAGACCCACAGACATACAAAACCTTGAGTGAATCTCTTCACAAAGGGGCCAGTGGATGATGCTAGCTCATACTTGGAAGACATGTGGGCACGTGCAGTAATGATGGCACCATGCTAATTAAAACTACTGGCCAAAGGAGCTGTTGCCTACGACCCAATTAGGTGGATTTATTTAGAGATTATACAGATAACTCTGATTAAGACATCAATCTACTTCAATTTTCCAAGGCCTCTATTTAAAATGAGGTGGTATTTGACTGTAATAAAATAGTATAATAAGTAGCTTACTGTGTCTTGCCGTTGTGGAAGCTAAGCGCTATTAAAGCCTTAAAAATTGCCATTTAAGCTTGTTTTTTTCAAGGACCAATTTTGTAGATGGCTTATTACCAAGTTCTTTTTGTTTCTTATCCCTCCTGCTGTATAGTTGAGACTCTTTTACAGTTCATTAGCCACTTGCCTAGAAGGTACAAATGAAAGAAATTGAAACACATCTATCTGCCTAGATGCAGATCTGGTAAAATATTTTGTGAGGAAGTTACAGAAACATTAGGCTCATACAGACCTTTTGTTCCCCACAGATTAAATCTTCCTTTGATTTCCCTAGATCCCCAGTGTTTGAGAGAGCTAATAATTGGCTGAACTTAATATTTCTGGGTAGGGTAAAGAGTAAAGTCAGCAGGTTCAGCTCTCTGTGACATTAATTTTGTCACATGTAAAGAAAAACACCAATAAATCCAACAAGACAATGAGCTTTTAGAAATTATACATGGTTTGTACAGTGAGTACTCACATCAAAGTGATTTTTGCTTAACTCTGTAAATGCTATTAACAAAGATTTATATTTTTCTAGAGCATATTTTTTTAAAACCATGAAAATATGGTCATATATGGTTGTATCTGAATCCATGGTGCAATGAGAGATTGATCAGTTCTCAAATATTACATAGAACCTCACTGAGGGATTGCACTATGGCACAGAAGCCTTCAAACATTTCTGAAGTGGGAAGAGGGAAATGACAGTATTTCACTGGTGGGAATTTTATCTTAGGTTTAGACTGGAAGCAGATGTTTCTGTACCTCTTACCACTAAGCATGGATTGGGGGTGAGGATGAGAAAGAGTATGAGAGGATTAAAAAAGTCAAGGGGAAAGGCAAGTTTGAGGGTGCTGGAGCCTTGACTTATTTTTTGCTTTTTCCAAGGCACTCCTTGCAGTCCCTGCCATGTGATGAATTTCTCAGTGCATTCTTCAGTTTCTTGTCCTGATTCAAAAGAATGCCAGCTTTCCCTTACAGGACATACTTTTCCCCTTTGGAAAAAGAAATAACAAATAATTAAGGCCACAGCATACAGGAATCCCAGTTTATTGGCAATAAAAGGCAGCTGTGCTGACAATTCTACCAATTAATCTGCCGAAAGTGAGCATGTCAGTGTGTTAGAAAACAGGACTGGAAACATCCAGGGATCTATATAAAGCATGGACAATGGTGTGAAAGAACATGGGTAGCAGCATGGTACCCCCCTCCCCTTCAGTAGATGAAGTGGAGTTCTGCATTCTTTGCCCAACAAAACTCCTCACCACGTGGAGAACCCCTCAGGCCTGGGTCAGGTATGCACCTGGCCTCTTCCAGAGGTCCTGCATCCTTAGAAGGTGCTGGTAGGAACAGAAAATATTTTTGAAAGAAAAATATTGTGAACACCTTAGGTACTTCTCAGGTATTTCACTGAATCTTTGCAGGTACACTACTAGGGAAGTATAAGCGTCTTAGTTTCCTTGGGTGAGGGAATTGAGGCACAGAGCTTAAGGTTCAGGTCTCCCTGGTTCCCATATCTGTTCTTTTCCCATAAAACATGTACTTCCAGATGAAGCATCAAGAAATGTTTGTTCTAGACCTGGCTGCCATGAATCTGTGGTGTGACTTGGTAAGTCACTTAATCTCTCTTTTTTCTTGCAAAACTAAACATACTCCTGCTATACAATCGAGCAATCTCATTCCTTGGTATTTACTCAAAGGAGCTGAAAACTTATGACCATGCAAGAACCTGCACATGGATGTTTATAGCAGCTTTTCATGCTTGCCAAATCTTAGAAGCAATGAAGACGTCCTTAGTAGATGAGCGGACAAACTAGTATATCCAGACAGTGCGATATTATTCATCACTAAAAAGAAATGAGCTATCAAGCCATGAAAACACATAGAGACTTAAATGCTTACTAAGTGAAAGAAGCCCATCTGTATGATTCCAACTATATGACATTCTGGAGAAGGCAAAATTATGGGGGCAGTAAACAGATCAGTTGTTTCCAAAGATTATGTGGGAGGGCTGAATGAGTGGAACACAGGGTTTGTGGGGCGATGAACTGCTCTATATGATACCTAATGATCAATGTATACATTTGCCCCAACCCGTAGAATGGCAGCATCGAGAATGAACCCAAGTGTGAACAGTCGGCTTTGGGAGATTGTGATGGGTCAGTGTTGGTTCATCAGTTGTAACAAATGTCCGTGGGGGGTGTTGGGAGTGTTGATAATGGGGGAGGCTGTGTATGTGCAGGGTACAGGAGGCACATGGGAAATCTTTGTACCTTCCTCTCAAGTTTCCTATGAATCCAAAACTGCTCTAAAAAGATAAAATCTTAAGTTTTAATGGGAGGATAGACACTGTAAGGTCTCTTACTGAAGTGTTTCTCCAACTTTAATGAGCTTAGGAATCACCTAAAGATCTTGTTAAAATTCAGATCCTGATTCAGTAGGTCTGGGGAGAGGCCTGAGGTCCGCCTCTAACAAGCTTCCGGGTGATACCATTGCCCTGGTGCACAGACAGCACTTTGAGTGTGGAGGGCTCACAGCTGCATCATTCTGGGACTCCAGGATGGCAGCAGCGACCTCTTACTCTTGCAGTCATCTCTGCATGCCCATGTTTGGCCAAGTGCCCTGCATGGTTGGTACTCAATAATGTTAGAAACACTGGATCTAGTTAGTATAGATTAAGTGGCTCAAAGGGACACGGCCAAAGGGAACTTTAGCTGCCCAGTGATTCTGCATTTTCCTGAAGGCTCCATCCCTCAAGGGCCACACCAGAGCTTGGCCTTTCCCCACCCCTACCACAGCAGGTTCCCTGGTGATCCTAACTTGCTCCACGGTGGGCTTATCCACCCCGACTCTGTCCCCAGCTCACTCTCACTGACTTGATCCACAAATGAGATCAACCTTCCAGAACATCTGGTAAATGCCATTAGGAAGCTCCTTACTCTTCCAGAGATTTTGATTTTGCAGATCAAACCATATCCTCCCCCTATAAAGTTTCTTCTGCCATTACAGCACCCTCTTTGTTCTGGTAACCAGTACCAGCAGGCTGTTAGCCGTCTAGGATAACTCCAGGTATTTTTCCTCACACAGTGGAAGTTACTACTTTTAGTAATGGTTGCAGAAGCCAGAGGTCAGCTTTTCTTTATCTCTATGGAGAAACATATTCATAAACTTGAGACAAAAATGTGACATAAATTCAAATTTTCTTTTTTTTTTAAATCCCATTTTAAGCCACGTTTTTAGAGTTGGGTCTAATTAGAGTACTTCAGAAATAAGGACTTACTGTGTTGAACCTATAAAGATGCTATTTTTTAAACCTGATCTTTACTTATAATGCCCAAAAGGACAACATTCTGTATTTTTGTATGACTGTCAAGGGACAAAGGCAGTTCTAAATATTTGACCTAGATAAACAGATTACCATTCACTTCATCTGCAAATATAGGGATAATTAACTTGGACAACCATATAAACAGTAGGGGTCTCCTCCAGAGTGTCGGCCTTCTTTTCTTAAATCAGCAGATAGCTCCTAGAAAGCTGCCCCAGTGAGGCCATTCAGCATAACTGCCTTTTATTGCTATATTTTGAATTGTCTAATGAACTGTATGGTATTGTGGAAAGAGCTTTTGGGCATTTCAGTCTTCTCGGTTTTATTTCTCTGTCCCAGCCTACTCATGTTTATCCATTTGGTAAGGTTTATAATGGATTTGCTCTTCTGAGTTAAACAAAACTTTTCTGTTCATCATGCAAAGTTGGCAGTTTTGTCCATTACTAGCCACTGAGCCCCTGGAATCAAAGACACCTGGAGACAGAGTGACCCCAGACCTGAAAGATCATCCAGCCTAGTCCCCTGTCCAACGCCTGGTTTCCCTCTGTGGAATCTGCCCACTGGGGCCTCTCGCTGGTCCACGCTCACACACACTCAGCTCTAGATTGTAAGTTCCCTCAAGGCCTCCTAGTCTCTGAAGAGTTCTCCTTATAAGAAAGTTCTTCCTGAGATTGTGCTGAAATCCATTTCCCTGTACTTCCCACCCTTTGATACTCATGCAGAGAGAACAAAACAAAGCAGTTTCCCCTCACACATGACAGGGCTTCTGGCATTTCAAGTAGGATTATACTCCCCTGAGTCTCCTCATCCCAGGTCCTTTGCCAGTCATCCTCATGTTGGAGATCAGACTTGTCACTGTCCTCGTCACTCTTTAAACAGGCTCCTACCTCTCTCCACCTTTCTTCAAGTTTGCGGCCCAGAACTGGTACCATCCTCCAGGTCAGAGTGGGAGTAGCCTTCTGGAGCAGATCTTCTCAGCCTTAGCTTCACATTGGAATCACCTGAGTGTCATTGACCTGGGGTGTGGTCTGAGCGTCAAGATTTGTAAAAACTTGTGGCGGGCGGGGGCAGTTATCAAATGTAGCCAAGGTTGAGAACCAGTGTTCTAGAATCTTTGCCGATCAGACTGCTAGCTGCATGGGTTAAGTGTGGAGAAGGGATGAGGGCGGAGGAGAGACTAAAACCTTTCAGGTTTTAATCTTGAAATTTTTCACATTGATACAAAGCCAATATAATCATAAGTCTCACAGCTGAGCCCACGTTTTATCATGTTTCTGGCAGGTATGATGGTATTTTGCTCTCTGGAATGTTGTGATGAGGCATTTGGGAGTTGGGATGTGGGGGAATTTACACCCGCCTCCTGAGATTTCACTCCCCTCCCTACTACATATTAGCTGTACCATATCCCTAACTCACTGAATTTGCTACTCAAACACCTAGGTCTTTTTCCCTCATGCTATTTTGAAGCCATTATTCCCATCTTATATTTTGGCAATTGCTTTTTTTTTATTTAAAAAATCCACCTTTAATACTGATAAAGGCTAGGTGGGAGGATGTGACTTAGGTGTGCCACAATAGTGAGCTTCCCAATCCTGGACTCTAGAATTACCTGGGCTTCCCCACACGGTCACAGGCAGTACTGGAAAACCACAGGCTTTTCCTGTGGGACTTAATGTAAAACAGCATGAAGGTGCAGACCAGAAAGTCTGCTCTCTTGTTGGCAAGCAGACACCCCAAAAAGGAATTGCCTATTAAAAGTAGAAAAGAAGGAACTCTAATCTTGGCCCAAGATATGCCACTTTTACCATATGCATTATAAGTGCGTGATCTCATTTAACCTATCAAATAATCCGTGATGGAATTATGTCTATATTACAGATGAGGAGACTGGGACTCAGAGGGGCCAAGCACTAATAGGGGGGGTGTCAGGATGTGTGATGTGGGTCATGCTCTTTCCACCACATCATATGTTAAAGTAAGGAAGGCCCTTCCTACCTACTACATTTCACTGTATCAGGTTCACTCCAGAACTCCAACCTTTTAAGTCTTTCTGAATCCTATTTCTCAATGCCATGCCTTTCTTAGTTTAGGAAAACCCACTTAGGAGACACTCTTCCTGTCTTTGAGCAATTTGGTATATAAAGTACAAAGCCACACATTTATTTGTGAAACTAACTGATCCTATATTCCTGACTCTGTGTGTGAAAAGTAGAAAGTTTTCTTCATCGGTGTGTCTGAATGACTTATACAGGTAGTTTCCAACTTCAACTAGGAAAGGTGGTTTGTAAGACAGATGTTTGATAATCTAAAAATACATTTTGCCCTAGAAATAATATTTTATCTTCTAGCCATCTGCAGCGCCTTTTTAACCTATAGTGTACCTTGTATGTGGTAACGAAAATACTATTCCAACTCCATCATGAATATATCACAGGTGATGATAGTAATGCATTATTCCTGGCAAGGCTCTGTCTCCTCCATGGTGGCAGTAGCTTCAGTTAGATCTGCAGAAGATCTCAGGCCTGGTATGCTTGTTTTACATGCCCCAATAATGAGTTCTTGACATTTATAAGTCCAGCAATTATTTTCATGATGAGCGGTGGGCTGTTTTAATGGAACACAAACTACACCAAATTTCAGAACTCTAGAACATTTGAGATTTAGTAGCTCCATCCCCTCCTGTCAGTGTCATGACAAACTGACTGAAAATTGAGGTCTTGGGAGCTGAATTATGTCACAGTACAATGCACTATTTCAAAAATTTCTTCATACGTAAGTACCTATTTCTGCACTTTTCTGCATATGCTTTGGAATGCAAGGGGTCCCTCCCTGCATCTGGCCTTCTCTGAGTCTGGTTCCACTGGCCTTGACATTTATAAAAGTCTCAACTGCTTATCCCAGCACCTTTGACATTCTATGGCTCTTTGGGAAAGGACTAATTAAGTGGAATTAAAATTGATGGAAAAAACATGTGACTCTTTATACAGAATCACTGGGAAGTGGCTGTTTGCCCCTGAGACTGCAGAAGACCCTGTACCTCTTGCTCTGCTCTCACTCACTTTGATCTACTTTCCTCTCTCATGCAAACATATATATTCTGCCTGAGTTAAGAGGAGAGGCCTGTGCAGGTGAGGTCTCTAAGCCTTTGAAGCCATTCAGGTCTGTTCCAAACTCAATTTCAGATATATCACTCACTCTATTCCATCACATCCTTCCCAACCTTAAGGCCCTGGTTCTAACTAGAACCCTGGAGATTCAGCAAGTGATGACATCTGTGTGTGTGTGTGTGTGTGTGTGTATGTGTGTTTAATTAAATGCGTATACATGTAGAATTCAAATGAATGCTACCTGAATAGTCTATGCACATATGTTTGGGTGTGTGCAGGGCACTGGTGACAAAAAGATGAAAGGATACAGGTCTAGTCTCTAATACAGTGAAAGGTAATTCGTGTGAAGGTGGGGCATTCATAATGCAGTGGGCATCTAAGAGAAGGAGCCCCTTAGAGACAACCTTCACAGAGGAGCTAGATTTTTTAGATGAATTATAGAGGCTGGGTAAATTTGGGGTGGGCAGGCAAGCAAGAAAGGGAAGATGTTCTGAGCCGAGAGAAAAGCATGTACAAAGGAAGTGTGAGACAGTAGAATGTGCTCTGGAAGACACAGGTGCTCTGAAGTCTGCGCTGAGAGTGCAGGAGGAACATGGGGAAGAGCTAGGCGGGGGTCATATAATGAAGGCCTTCAGGCCGTGCTGTAGAGTTTATGCTTTATCTTTGAGGCAGTGGGAAGTAAGTGAAACATTTCACGCTGGGGAAATGACATGGCCAGACGTGTCAGGCATCAAAGCTGAGGCATGTATGCTAAAAATAATCCAAATCAGAGGGAAGTAGGATTCTTCTTCATCATTGGAAAAAAAATAATAAAGCTCTTACCTCAGCTTTGGGTAGGAATCATTGCGTTTTCTCCGGAAATACAGCTTCATCTTCTCCTTTGTGGTTTCTGTGCTGGTACTTTCCTAATCTGGTCTTGCAAGCAAAGCTACCAGATGGCTCCCGTCCTGAGCGCTGTCCCGGACATGCTTGCCTGTCAGGGTTGATGAATGAACTCCTCCCTTGTGCGCCTGACCTCTGCATTGCCCCCTCCCAACTGTGCAACTCTGGACTCTCTCGATCGAACCGTCATGCATGGAGACTTATGAGCCCCCTTGGGAGCAGACCACTTCTCCTAAATCACTTGTCAGAGGCACTGAGAGTCCACTACTTAGTGGAACATTAGAAACAGTTTTAGTATTTTGAACTTTGACCTGAATAAGTTGTGATCACTCTGAAGTTGAGTCTCTTCTGCTCTTTGTTCCTTTTGCCCTTCAGTTTTCCTCTATTTCCATTGCTTTTGCAAAATGTTTAGATTGCAGGGACCTGGTCAGGAATAAGTGAACCTTCCTGCTTGTTAGAACTTTCTCTCCTAGGGAAGGTCCAGTGTTATGACAAAAGGGCTTGGTGTCTCTGGACTCCCAAACAGTGAGCCCTGCGCTGGGGGGTGTCGCTGGAAACCATCCTCCACATTTCCACCAGGTCCAACCAGTCCCCACCCACGGGCTTTCTGGATTCCTTCCGGCCATTTGGATGTAAGGTTCTTGAGAGCATTGACAGAAAGAAAGAAGCAGAAGGAAGAGGTCGAACTGCTGAGAATGAAAAGGATGCCAGAGGAGAGAGCTAGCCTATAGAGGAAGAAGGAAAGACAGGAGAATTGAGAGGGTGGTGATCTAGGAGTGAAAAATAAAAGGGAAAATAGATTAGGAAGAAATACACAGCATCGTAAGAGTCTTAACAGGACAAGGCAAAATGTGGCTCTCTTGGTCTGTCCTTCCATGCTCAGAACTTCCCCACAGAGAGCCGTGCAGACTGCCCCGTGGAAGGAGCTGGTTACCTGCAACTTCAGCAATAGGAACAGGTGCTGTTTGCCTGCTTCTTTCTCCCCACTGGCCGCACCCTGTGGCACTCGGTGTTGGTCATCGGGCTGAGAGCCCTGCGTCTGGGCGTTGTGGTTCACAAGGCAAAGCACTTGGGGTTTTTACAGTTTCCCCAGAGCGGAAGAATGTTCTCTGGGCCTTGGCCCTGTCCTTGCAGCTTTCCCCAAAACACTGGAGCAACTTAAAATAGCCATTCATCTACTTTTTAACAGTTTTTAATTTACAGCGGGGCATGAAGTCCATCTTGTGAGGTACCATCGGTTCTGTGTGGCCAGGCTGCCGTGGAGCTGGGTGCCCTCCGGGAAGAGCGTCAGGCAGTGAGGGCTCTGTGTCAAGAGTGGAGAGCACGGGGGCTGCTCCGGGATGTTCCGCCCGTAAGCAATTGCTATGGTATTTTGCAAATGACTCTTTTGGGATATAGGCAGGCTGATACTTGGCTGGGGAACACCGAGCTATGTCCCTTCTGATTGATCAGTGTCTGTGCCGGAGGATTAGTTACATATTCAGAATCTCACCCTCAGATGAAGGCTTAGGGCTGA